>APFE031036934.1:267385-379083 GCA_000404065.3 Pinus taeda | reverse complement strand
GCTCTCGCATTTTTATTTTTCCTGTGATTTAGAATTCGTATGCAGGTAATTTCTATACAGGGTTAAAACCTACAAATTCCACATGATGATATTTCAAACGTGCTCAGAACGACCTGCATAAGAGAGTTATTTTTTATTTCCCAACTTAGACCAACAGTTGATATTTTAAGCATAACATTTTCATTTGATGATGGATTGAACTGATTCAAATTAGATAGTAAATTATATTCATGTATATATCTCCAGTAGAAATAGGTTTTGAAGGCAAGAAGAATTGAATGGTCAAATATGCCAAAGAACAACAAAAAAATCGAGGTTTTAAAAATGCTGATTTGCAATAGGCAGTCAATTTTTTGACCATACCTTTCTCTTATAATATCGAAATTTAGTGATTAAAATTGCCTTGTAATATAGATTCATAATGGAATATACCATAGAAACGGATTTTCAAAATCTATTCATTTAAGCCTCCAAAAGTTGATTGGCCCAACTTTGTCCTTGAGCTGCCTACTAGACATGCTGTCAATGTTCTAGTCATAACATTTTCATTTCAAATCCAAATTGACTGATTAAAATTGGGATAGAAATCATACATAAAGGAATAATTAATATACAATTTTTTTTTGAATATATTCCCATTTGATCTCTTGAAACATGACTGTCTCGACTATTTTTTTCAGAAATTTTATGAAGCCTGCAAGCCATAAAATATGATAAACAAACATTTTTTTCCAAAATGACGATGAGTGCTTGTAGAAATATTATCTTAAATATAATATGTACATACACAAATAAATTCAAATATCTATCATCGATATTAATTTACACATCATATTGCAGCAAACACAACCCTTTGGCATATAAAAAAATATATTTATTTACGTACTTATTTATTTTATTTGCTACATTAACCTACTCTATTGAAAAATATGAAATATATATACATATAAGAGTACATCCAATGAAACCATTTTAGAAACAAGGACTCAAGTATTTACATACCCAAATTAGAAAAATATACATTAATAAATACCATGGTAGGAGAGACCAAGTTCCCTTGAAAAAATGGTGCCAAAAAATTGTCGAAGTATGGAGTGATGTAGCAAGCAAATGACAGAGTGAAACCAATCTTCAATATAGTATTTAATTTCTTGATTTCCCATAGTTTTCATATTCTGAAGTTCTTGGGTTTCCAATTTCTTATTTATCTTGATAACATGTTGATGCAGACTAGAAGAAACCTCATTTTCTTCCATAACTTTTGCAATTTTTGGATTTGATACCTTCCCAATCTCAATATAATCTTTTTGCAATGGTGTAGGTGAGATAGAATAGGTTGGAAGGGTGGCTAAATTTTGTAGTTAAACACTATAAATATGTTGTACTATTTTATTATTATGAGGGTGTGGAATTAGCTGAACAAGAAATTCTATAGGGAATGAAGGATTTTCATGATGTCGTTGAATGGATTGTGTGGCTGATCTTGATAGAAAAGAAAGATGTTGTTGAAAATATGGTAAAGAATATGGATGATGTGTTTGTGCTACAAGATGAGGGAGAGTAGTCATGTAATCATAAGCTGAGGCATGCCAAGCTTGTGGACAAGATTGATGGGGGTTATAATTAGATTGGCATCATTGTCGTAATACAAGAGCATTCCATAATGGATTATGCAAGTAAGAAAATGGAGAGGAAGTGTTTTGAGCCATACATGTAGGCCATGGTTTCGATGGTTGTGAGCTTGTTTCAATTTCTTTATCTCTTTGATATGTTGTTTTTATCTCAGGTAAGAAAGAGAAAATATCTATGGGATGCTCCTTTCAACACTGAGGGAAAAACACTTCTTCAAAATTTTCTTGATTTTTCTTAACTTGCAAAACATCCATTTGTGAATTTAGAGAGCTAATAAAATCAATTTTTAAATGTTCAAATAAATCATTGATTTCAACTCCTATATCTCCTACTCTTATAGGAAATTTGGTAAAGAAAGAAGAAATTTCTCTAGAATTCTTAAAATACTTGGAGATTCCTCTTGAATACCTGATGCATAAATCACAAACATCATCATATGATAGATGAAAAACATCACCTTTTCATATCAAATTTAAGAGATCTAAAAAATCATGTTTGATTCTTTTGAGTAGGAGTGTTTTCAAGCCCTTTTTTACCAACTATTTATACATTGAGTTTTGAAGGTTGTATTGAAATCACTCCACTTACTCCTCCAAGTTTTCATCTTTGCCTTGTTTCATTCTGAAAATATCTTCATTTTCCTTTTAGCAGTCTTAGTACTTCTTCAAGAATACATTTTTCATGTCCTACCATATTTGAATGTATTTCCCAGCAAGGCTCATAAACCATCGGCGAGTTTCTCCTTTTAGATTAAGAGGAAACACTTTCAATATTTGAGTATTAGTACAATAATAATATCCTCTACAAAGTACTTCAAACTCAAATAAGAATGTATTTGGGTCTTCATTTTCCAAACCATGAAAAATTGGTAGAGAATATGGGGGAATGGTGTGAATTTGTGTCACTCCTCCTAGATCTTTGATAAGGAATTCAAAAGTAGAAATGTGTGTCATTGCTTACTAGAGTAGAAGATGTTCTTCATGTGCTACTTCAAGGCTCCTATTTCAAATATTCCTACCAATTGGTTAGTGAAATGGGTGGTGCTTACAACACCACTTGAGTGAAATCATATTTTTTTCTTTTCTTTCAAAAGTCTACCTCTAAACTTCCTACTTTTGTTCATGCATGTTATATGACCTGAAACTACCTAAGGGCAAACCTCACTATAATTTATCTAGGGTGCATGCACATGTTATTACCATTCATATTTAATATCCAACCCTCTCATAGTTAGGCATGCATCTACAACCAAATATTAGTGTGGTAGTGCTATTTGATAGCCTCCTCAACAACAGTGCAAAATGTTGGGGAAATTGATTGCTTAATAAAAAAAAATTATCACCTGAACACTAATTATCAATCTAAGGAATGAATTTTGTTTGAAGGAAGTATGAAAAATATATGCAAGCAGCTACTAATAGCTAACACTGGCTCTACATGATTGGGTTCTACACTATCAAGCTCATTTGACAAAAAAAAAATCTAAGACTTGAAAAAAAAATACTAAATTTAAAAAATAGGAAGTAAATGACAGGAAAATGATCATTCTAATCACACAGTTTGAATAAATACTAAATTAAACCACACCTTTCTGAATTAGAAATTCAACCTATTGGACCCAACAAAATTCAAATGCTAATCTAGAGCAGTAAATTAATTGAAATCTAGAAATTGCAGGAAACAACAAACCTGGAAAATGCAATAGCCAACAAATTACTTTTAAAAACAGGAAATTTAATTTAAGGAACAACAATTTAAATTCTAAGAAATAGCCACAACTAAACTAATTTAGATGTTCAAGGCAACACCACATCCAAGGTAGTGGGCCCAACTGCCCAGGAGTCAGTTCTGCCTTGAAAAATAATTTAGATCAGATTACAAATAAGAGATGTAGAAATAAATGGATAGCTTCTTTCATTAAAATATCTTAGAGAAATACTTACACCAGAATGAAGTTCTTAGCTTTGCCTCAAATTCAACAATTGTTCCCCCTCCTCTCTAATTTTTGTCTTCATTTAAATATACAGAGAGCAAGGGAAAATTACATCTAAATTGATTACAAATTGATCTCCATTACGATTGTAGATTTTCCACAACAAATTGATCTGCAAGATCAGATGTGAAATATTTCTCCATCATGATTCAACTAGAAGTAGTCGAATCGAGTATTGCAATTGGGAGAATCTGGAAAATGGCAACAACAACAAATATGGGAAAAGTTTCTTCATAGAACCTTATGCTTCTCTCAATACAAACTGTATTTTGGAAAACTGCTCATTGGAAAATATTTGGTCCATTTTTCACAAAACCCGTGTCTCATATTTTCAATATTCATCTTCATTTGTCTGATACGTCCAACACAAACTGTCACATTCTATCCTAGCGAATTTCTGAGTTGGAATATTTGAGTATGATATGAAGATCAAATTTTCAATATCGAAGAGATCTTGGAGGCTAAAATAGTGAGTGAAGTTATAAAAAAATCATTAATAAACCATCATTGGAAAAATCATACATAATAATCTTCAATTTATTAAAAATAAAGGAGAATAAACATCATTAATCCACAAGAACATGAATAATTATAAATTTGAATTAAATGATAAATTATGATAAATAATGTGATAAAAGAATGGTGGAAATGGATGCAATTGATGTCAATAAATGGTAATAATAATGAAGATTTAGTGACCCAATAGCCACGTACCTTAAATCCAGAAGAGATAGTGTCATGAACCCACTTATACTTAAAAAAATTAAAAATCTATTCACTAATTGTGTGATAAGGATTAATGGCAGCATGGTTGCATAGTATTACCGATTGAAATATTTTATTACTTGCTTACATTGAGTCAATGATGTGTTATTTATAAATATTTGACACCCTACTAAGAAATAGCTATGACTATCATTTTAATCATATGTACATGCTATGTGCTATTGTGCCTTTGTCATTTGTATTTAAGCTATCCTTTTCGTTCGAAAAGCTAGGGCCACCACACTGTTATATTTCATCTCTTACCCACTATTATAAGTGATGCACCTTGTTTTCATAGTTTATATTTAAGTTCAAACCCGAAGATGTGTTATGTTCGTGGGGGTACTCCCTTGGTTGAATGACTTTATCTTTCTTATTTACATAGTTCACCTTTTTGTTACAATATGGTTTTCTAGACAAATGTTATGGGTGATTGATTTAATATTATTAATGTGGGTTGGAGTATTAATGATTCCCTTTAATGACCGGAATTAATAAAGTTCAAGTGCTAGTACTCATCATGTCTTACCTGGACTGTGCTACCCCTGATAGTTGTTCTTTCACACCTACCTTCTTCCTCTAGCTCACTCCACGAACCTTAGCCCATGCACTATTGCAATCAGGAACATAGCCTCTGTCGTCACCAAGGAGATGGGACATCAATGATGTTGATTTGGGGTTTTAGATCTAGAGTGTGCTTTCTTCACCCAAACCCTAATCTTCCATTGTGCTTACTATGCCCTAACTCTATTCGACGCTCCACTGATAGAGTGTGAGAGCTTGTTATTGATGGCTCATGCCAAAACCTTTGTTCTATGTTCACTAAACGCTTCTATTGTCATTGTATCCTTTGTCTACTATGTTTGCCACCATCCATAGTCAATCTCATGGTCCCTCATGGAGTTTATCTCTTAGGGAACTAAAGGCTTGATTGGTCTCTCGTCGGAACCTGCTACCCATCACTAGAGCGAAACAGTAAGGAGAAAAAATGCCACTTGACAGGAGACTTTCATCCATTCCAAGTAAACCCTTGTTTTAAATCTCCATTTTTTTTTGGTTTCCTGTGTTCATTTATTCCTACAATACTGACAGTCCTTTGCATATGCAGAGGTCTGGGAAAAATTTCCCTAGAAGCATAGCTAAGGGACTCAAGAGTCCCATTCACGGTTTTTTTCCTCCATCAGAGAATGGAAGTAAGGTTCTTCCCAGTCATCTATGGTTTCCTAGAAGGCTTCTCTGTGCATACCCGCTAGTATGCTTCTCCCATTGAACACTTTTATTTATTATCTCTAATTCCCAAGTTCCATCATATCTAGGCCACCTCAGTCATGCTCCCTGGTGTAGGTAGGGATATACCTTCTATGGGATCGTTTTTTAGAGGTATGGGGTATCGTTTAATTATTTTAGTTGTATTATGGTTCCCACAAACTAATTCCTCTATCACTGTTTATGAATAGGTGTAGGAACTCCTTGACCTCCTATCCCACTAGTGTGTCATTTATCTTGGTTACCCACATTCTAAGCTCGTGCTCGGCTTCCTCCAAGTTGGTTCTATAGTTGACACCCATTCCTTCGCAATGCCTTACTACAACTGCAAGGTCGAAAATAAGGGTTTTGCTATGCCTCCTAATTTCATTAGATGTTAAATGCTTTCTTTTCTTTTTTCTTATGGAATTCCTACCAAGATGGATTCTTGGGTCCTTGAAATGGATATAACCCCGAACACCTCAAGGTTTTACCCTACTTGCAGGTCACAAGACTTCTCTTGTTCTCCATACAAGTTATAGTTTAATAGGTCTCCAAACAAAATGGCCACCGTTATAAGGGTCTTGATGTTAATTGGCAATTGTTTACTTTTGTTCCCTAGGATGTCCCTATGGAATTTGTTGCTGCATTTATAAAATTGTATTACAAACATATGCCATAGGGCGAATTTTACCTTTTCTTTCTACGTATTTACTATCTAGAACAATTGGCTCATTATCGGTTGTGACTTTGTTGTACTGATAGGTTTTTCTTTTCCTTCATTTATCAGGGTACATACTCCTGCAATTTAAATGAGATAATCTTCTCTTTTTATAATTCCTTTTTGGAAATAAATTGTTAACTATGCCTTAGTGAATAGACAATTTATGGTTATGCTTATGAAGGTACTACTTGGGTATTTGCAGTTTTTCTGCAGTACCTTATAATTTCCTATGCCTATTATGCTCAGGGCGATCATATCAGCAAATGGTTCCACTATACCCTACGCAATGTTAGTTTTTTCTTATTATAGTTTTTCCTAACTGTTTAATCTAGTCTTTTAGTATCTCTATGTTCGTCCTACAAATTTGTATGTTTCCGTTGTTATCATATGAACTCGTTGTTATTTTACATGCAATCTCTATTGTTATCATCTGTAATCTCTGTAGTTAAATAATTTAGTTTCCCCTATTTTGAAAAATTAATATAGCAATATTGGAATTGGTTAAGCTATTTATTTGTCTTTAATATTTATATAATTTGACTTCCATGCTATGCACAAAATCAACTTTTTCCATAAAATTAAAGTTATGTGTTTTGTATGTATACCATACTAGCTTCCGTATATCTATACATACTTATTTTAAAATGCAACTTTGTAATACCAATTGTAAAACTTGCCACCGCTAACTTGTAAGTTCTATTTCTATTTTGTAGGTATTATGAGAGGATTAAATTCTATCAACTTTGATAAATACACAGTATTAACTATGAAATCACTTAATTCGTAACTAATTTAGATCTATTTATTCTATGTACTAATTTAATTGTTGCGTAGAAGTTAAGGTATGTTACATGCATTGCTGATAGTTTAAGATTATTTTACCCTCACCAATGCATAGAATCTTGTTATTTCAACTAGATTTTCTTCCACTCAAATCCTACTCACCAGATTGCATTCGAGAAGCAAGATGCAGGTTTTGTGCTTTAGTCTACCTATTAAATGCTTCTCTGGCTAAGCTCATCTCACTTTGTCCATGCTCTGGTGAGGTTAAAATTTGTTGTTTCCCTCATCGTTAAAAACTAAGTATACCCGCCCCCCCACCTAATGATTTGGGATAAATAAAGTCTCATTGTTGACTTCCTTTTCTTTTTCACTGACAAGAAAACTCTGTATTACCACTGTTCTTGATCTGAGAACCTAATAAATGCCAACATATAATTTTTTTAGCATAGATGAAGCAACCACTTATATAGGGAGTGCGATAACACAACTTCTCTAATTCAATTACGTATTAATGCATCCAATCAAGTACCCCACATACATAGAAATAGTGCTTTCCTACATATGTTGTAGAAGTCATTATACATAAGTGTTCATCATACTTTAAGTAAATCACAGAAATACTTCTCCCAGTATAAATTTTTCATTTTCCTCATAATTGATAATTTTCTCGCTATTTATGTAGAAATAATTAATACTTTATGATATTTAAGTTACTTAAAACATATCGACCACTATACAGAATAATGAAAAAAATAGTAACCTCAAACCAACACTTTTGTCTAGAAAATTTGTATCTCTGAAACACTCATCCACCCAACCTTGAATCAACTTCTGATCCCCCCCCCCCAAGGGAAGACAATCTTGCATAGCCTCAGTAACCCCTACTAATGCTCAATAATGTCTTTTTAACGTTATTCTTCCCACATATTTTTCCTTGACAATGTCCTCCCTTCTGGGGATATTTGTCCCCCTTAGCCTATGCTTTTCTTTAGTTTTTCCTAAAAAACCTACTTTTATCTCCTGTAATTCTTTTCTCAATATTTATCTCCCATCGAGTATGTAGATATATTTTTATATATTTTTATTTTAGGAAATTTGACTCAATTTTGATTTACTTCATATTGAGGCAAGCATCTTTTACTCTAGTGTTTCTACTTCCACAATTTTCCAACTAAAAAGATAAATAAAAAAATCTTCTTTATTTATTTACGTTCCTATTCTCGATGAAAAACTCACCATTCCTCATTTTCTAGCATAATAATAACAATTACAATAGAAATATCTACTTTTACCATAATGACAGTCTACAACTTCCCCCTTCAAAAAACAATATCATCGTCCTTGGCTTTTATTAACCTTTTTCTTATCATCGAAATAGTGTTGGGTATGTTTATTTCATCATGTATTCTCTTTCCCGAATTGCTTCCTTAGGCGTAAAGTGCCTCCACTCCACCTTAACTTGAGTGACGACTCGATTTCTAAGCATGGTTTCCTTCTGCTCCAAGATGCGAAGTGGCTCTAGCAAGAAATTTCCTTCGGGTTCCATCTGCAATAGATTCCAATCAATAACATGAGAACTGTCATGTACCTATATTTTAATAAGGAGACATGAAATACATTAATCACTTTAACATGACCAAGTAGAGCCAACCGATGTGTTATTGGGCCCACTCAGTCCAAAATTTCAAATGACTCACAGAATCATGGTGCTAATTTATCACAATGGCCAGTCCTAAGAGTACCCTTCCGAGGTTTAACCTCATATATACATCCTCTCGAACCTAGAATTCTTTGTGCATCCTCTTTATGTCTGCATATATCTTTTCTTGATCTTTGGTTGTTTTAATGTTCTATTGAATTTGTTGTACTATTTTCTCCATTTCTTGTAAAATATTTAGTCCAATAATCAACCTATCCTCAAGTTGGCTCCCGCTAAGTGGTGTATGGAATTTCCTACCATACAGAGATTTAAAGGGGCTTATCTAAATAGAATTTGATAGCTTTTGTTGTAGTAAAACTCAGTTAGATGCAAAAAAACTTCCCACTTCGTGGGCCTATCCATTACGTACATCTAGAGTAGATCCTCCAGAATATGATTAGTCCTTTCAATTTTTCCATCAATCTGAGGATGGTATGCCATACTGAAGTTTAATTTAGTTCCAAAACCCCCAAACAAGGCCTTTGAGAAGTTGGAGGTAAATTTCACATATCTATATGAAATTATGATTTTTGGTATGCCATGTAGTTTGATAATGTCTTTCATGAAAATATTTGCAATTTGCACAATCCCAAAGGTAGACTGTACTGGTATAAAGTGTGTTTCTTTAGTTAGTGTGTCTACCACTACCATGATAATATCCTACTGGTACTTAGTTCTTGGCAAACATGTTATAAAATCCATGGAGATCACCTCCCACTTCCATTCTAGAATGGGTAGCAGATTCAATAATCCTGCCAAGTGTTGGTGCTCCACTTTACCTTCTTGACACTCCAAACATTTTTCTAAATAATCTTCTACCTCCCTTTTCATATCTGGCCAAAAAAATTGCTTTCTTAAGGCTGTTATCATTTTCTAGTGTCTTGGGTGACCATCATATGGTCTGTTATGTTGTTCATCTAGAATTGTTTGTTTCATTATTTCCACATTAGGAATATACAACCATTCATGATAAGTAATTAATCCTTTCTGGTTTAAAGCATACCCTGAACTTCCTTCCTATTGTATTTTCATCTGTGTTTCTTGATACTTAGGGTCTCGATGCATTGCTAGTTGCACATGTTCCTCAAAATGTATCTTTATGCTGCTCCCCGCACTAGCTACCAAGAAATGGGCATGCCTACTTAGTGCATCAACAATCTTGTTCTATTTTCCCTTAATATACTTGATTTCAAATTCAAATTTTCTAAGGAATGCTAACCATCTGGCCTTCCTTGCATTTAGATCAGGTTGACTAAAGAAGTACTTTAGACTAATATGGTCAGTTGCCAAAACAAATTTCATCCCTAGTAAATAATGCCTCCACATTTTCAAGGCATGTATTACAACCGCTAGTTCTAGGTCATCCACTGCATAATTTTTCTCACATTTTTCAATTTTCTTAACTCATAGGTTATAACTAAATTTTCTTGTAGTAGCACACCTCCTAATCCTTCTAAACAAGCATCTATGCACACTGTAAACACCGTATTTACATTTTCTATTTTTAAAATAGGAGTTGTTGTTAGCATTTTCTTTAACTTATTGAAGCTCTCTTGGCATTTCTATGTCTATTCAAACTTTACTCCCTGCTTCTACAGGGAGGTGATGGGGTAAGATAGTTTTGAAAACACCTCTACAATTCTCTAGTAATACACAACAATCCCCATAAATGAGTGAATTGCTAATACATATTTTGGTATTGGCCAATTCATAATGGATTTAACCTTCTTGAGGTCCACCACCAATTCTTCTTTGGAGATAATATGTCCCAAACACTAAATTATGGTTTTATAAAATTCACACTTACTAATTTTCACATACATCTAATGTTCCCTAATGTTTGTAATAGCGTTATGAGGTGTTCCTGGTGTTCTTCTTCATTCCTAGAGTATACTAAAATGTCATCAATGAAAACTAATACAAATTGGTCAAGAAACTTATGGAGTAAGCTAATCATCAAGCACATGAAGGTTGCAGTTGCATTGGTGAGACCAAAAGGTAGCACCACAAATTCATAATGGCCATACTGAGTTCTAAAAGCTATTTTCTGAACATCTTCATCCGTTATGAGTAACTGATGACAACTACTTCGGAAATCAGTATTTGAGAAAATCATTTCCCCCCTCACTTAGTCAAATAGATAATCACTCCACAGTAGGGGTATCTATTTTTAATGATTAATTTGTTCAGTTGGCGATAATCAATGCACATTCTGAATGTGCCATTTTTTTTTAAAAAACAGTGCAGGTGCCCCCAGGGTGAAACATTGGGTCTGATATAACCTTTATATAGCAGTTTCTGTAACTGCATTTTCAATTCTAGTAGCTCCGTGGTACTCATACAATATTGGGCTCTAGACACAGGGACAACTCAAGGTACTAACTCAATAGTAAAATCTATGTCCCATTGTGGGGGTAACCCTAGAATTTCTTTCGGAAACACATCTGAAAATTATTTAATGACTGGTAAGGTCTCTAAACTTCCTTTTTTAGTTAGCTAACCATTGGTTTCCACCTGTATTAGGTACAATTGGAAACCTTTTCTGGGACTTTTGAGCTACAAGTCTGAAATTTTCCGAACCGAAATTGGTTTTGGCTTTCCTTTAATTACCCTACTATGTCTATCATGACTAACATATGTAACTATTTTTCTGGAATGTTTATAACAATGACCTGCATTTCTAACCAATCCATGCCTATTAACAGATCATAGGATCCTAAAGGAAGAATATTTAAATCGCCATTGTAGGATACCCATTTAAATTTAACAAACATTGTTTTATTTGGATGGTTACTTTCCTTTTGTTTCAAGTTACTAACTGAAGTAGCCATGTATTTATGAGTTTTTTGGTTTCCAACTTACACTTTTCCACAATTTAGGGGCTGAGGTGACTTAAAATAGCCCCCAAATCAATTAAAACATACACATGTTGGTTTAGCATCTTACCTTTAATTTCCAGGATAGTAGACTGGTGCTCTACTTATCGGTTCTCCAAAGTTGCACTAATTCTAGGATTATTCTAGGCAATGTCATTCAGGGTGGTTGCCTCATGAATAGCTTGAATGTTTTGAACATACCTGAGATTGTGTGGGTAGTCCCTGAGCAAATGTGGCTATCTGCAGCCACAACATTTCAACGGTTCCCTTTTTTTCACATTGTTATTTCCCTTGTTGTTCAGTTCAGTGGTTCTCAAGCCTATATATGATTGTGTAGGTGGGGGTGCATTCCATTTGTTCAATTTCCTATTTTGATGATTCTTACTGAAATTATTGAGTAAGGTGTTTGTCTTTTCATTCCCCCTCCCATTTTGGTGTTGTCTTTACTTTTCCATGATTTGTCACTTTCACTTTTAATCTTAAATTATTGATAACATAACCTAGCCTTCCTCACCACTTCATCTATAGTCTTTGGATGATCAAGCTCAATTCTTTCTTTGTATGAAGCTGGTAAATAGTTTAAGAACCACTGTATTGTTTCCTTCTCCTCCTTAAGGTATGGTACATACCTCAACAAGTTTGTGAACTTAACCACAAATTCATGCATAGACAATTTTCCAAGCCTTAATTCATGGAATTCTTTAGCCTTGTGGTCATAGTAGTGCTCATTAAGGTAGCATGACTTGAATTGTTTATGGAATTCCTCCCAAGAAACTATCTTTGAAACTATATTTTCGTCTAACAGTTGCACATTTTTCACCCGCTCCCACCATAGAGTAGATTTTCCTTGAGGCTGATAAATAGCCAAGCACGCCTTTAAATTACTTTCATATTCATATATTTATAAGTAAAGCATGCCTCTGCATCCTCCTCTTTTTCCCCATGAAACGTAGGGGGTTTGATCTTCCTAAATTCCCTTTGTAACTCCATTTTCTTCTTTCCGCTATGTCCTTTTGGGGAGCTATGATCCAACTCCTCTCCACTCTCAAATTTTTTAGATTTTGTCCCATTCTTTTTTTTTTAAACCCCTCTATCTCTACTCTTTTGTGATTGGATTTCTCAGTCTAGTCCCTAATCAACCTTTATTTCTCCTCACTTTCCGTAAAGAGCCACCCATTTCTATTCTAGAGTTGCATTATTTCCTGTTGTAGATTCTTTACTAGATTCACAAGCTAGGAAGGTAATACAGTGCTACCTTCCTCTAGCTCCATGTACAAATATTCCCCACCAATAATAGCTAGAGGAGAGTTCTCCATGATTGCACCGTACCCAACTTAAACTCTATTTCCTACAAAATAACCCAACTAATATCAAAAAATCCTCATTTAATGCTAATCACGCACACACAGTAACTAGTGATGGGCCCTCTTCTCAAACCCATTGCAGAAATCTGGGCTCTGATACTGCTTGTCACAAACCCACTTTTACATATATATATAATATATTTATATATAATATATATATATTATATATATATATAATATATATATATATAATATATATATATATACAAGGATTAATGGAAACATGGTTGCATACTATTAATGATTGAAATATTTTATAAATACATGACACCCTACTAAGCAATAGTTATGACTATCATGTTAATCCTATGTGCATGATAGGCACTATTGTCCCTTTCTCATGTGTATTTAATCTATCCTTTCGGTTTAAAAAGCCATAGCCACCATGATATTATATTTCAACTCTTACCGACTGTTATAAGTGATGAACCTTGTTATCATAGTTTATATTAAAGTTCTAAACCCAAATATGTTGTTATGTTCATGGGGGTACTGCCTTCGTCGAATGACTTTATCCTTTTATTTACAGAGTTCACATTTTCATTACAATATAGTTTTATGGAAAAATACTATGGTTGATTGATTTCATACTATGTTATGAGCACCAATATTTCACCAAGAATGCTGCAACTCTTGGGCTACCAGCTTTACTTTATCAACCCGAGGTTCGTACAAACTTGGAGGTGACAGTGCTGTATACACAAGTAAAAATGATGGTTCTGCCTTTTGTCATTGTTCAGCTAGTGAGAGACCACTAGGGTTTTCAAGCAAGACTTCTATGGATTAAGAAGGAGCTTGGTTCCTTGATGAAAGAAATAAAAATCTACTCTAAGAGAGAGTTGATCTACTGTAATAATGAAAAAGACTGAAATTCGATGCTAAGGCACACCACTTCCTAATTAACTGCTAAGAGCTATGCTTTGAAATGATGCTAAATTAACATGAAAAAAATGCTACTATCCTAAGCATGGGAGTTAAAAACATCAAACACAATTGTTATGCATGTAAAGGACTCTAACAAATATGTTTTGTTATTCATGCTTTTCATGAAAAATCAAGGTTGCAAACTAATCTCTTTGGGTGATGTGGAAGGTGGTTTAGGGACACTGGTGAATGGTTGGAAGGTTGAGGAGATGGTTGGAAGGTTTGGGGGACTTTTGGGTGACCTTGGGAGGCTCCGTAGAGGTTTTTCTTCAATTTTGCCTCAAAACAGTCCACTACAAGAAAACCTATAGGATGTACTAAAACCTACGAGGTTCCCTGTATTTCATGAGGATATAGCCATGAGAAAAACAATGGGTGTGGGAGGTGATGGAAGGCTCGGGGAAGGTGGTTTATGGGTGTAATGGAGTGAGAAAAGTGCTAGGATCACTTAGAACCCAAAACCAAGTTTAGGAGATGGTTGGATTCGCTCAAAAATTCTTGAGGAAATTTCTATGTAAAATGATGAAATTGGTGAAGGTTTTGATGAAAACAAAGGATGCCTATGGGTGGATGAAGTTGGAAGGTGGTTTCTTGCTATGAAATCTTTGTCTACTTTTGAAGCACCTGCTCTACATCAAACATGTGTGATTTCCAAAAAGTCATGTAAATAAGAAGAATTTTCATGAGCTAGAAAACATAATTTAATGAACTAACTGTCTACCTTATGCATGAAGAAATTGTTGAATAATATGGAATCATGGATGAGATCTACTACAAGAACGAAGATAGAAGAGATGGAAATGAAATCCTACTTTGCAAAGCTGATCGAATGATACTTTAAGTACAACAAACTCTAAATATCATCAAAGAAATGGAAAATTGTCTTTTTGGGCTACATAAGGGTCTTTTCCCCAAATCATGATCCCATAAGGAAGAAGTGAGGCCAAGACACCTAATGATATCTTTGTGGTGCCTCTTTTATCCCTTTTAACTTACTACTGAGGTAAGGCACAAATGGAAGAAAAATAATAAATAATTAATCAAATCTGCACTACTTGTAATGAAATACTTCTAAAATTACTCTAACCATGAATCTTTGAAACTAAGCTAAGAATAAAGGTACAAGAAAAGGATCCTTTGTTGTTAGGGTTGGGCCCTAACCCAAAAGCTTCATCTCTCTGAGTTAACTCAATATTGAATCAAGAAAAAGCTCATTCTTATTCCCAAAACATAAAATTACATCAAACTCTTCCACAAGTCTGGAGCTGAAAAATAGCTAGAGTTTTACAACAAAAATTTGAATCGTAATGAGGGTCTAAGCCTCTCTACTTATACAACTAAATTCTCCAATGACTTCCTTAAATTAAGGGAGGTTCAGATCCCAAATACGATATGAGCTAACTCTTTGTCTATCACTTGCTCAGTTTCCTTCTAACCTTCATGACTTGGCTTCTTGCACTCCGAGCTGGCGAGATTAATGGAGGAATATTCGAATGGGGGAGGAGTAAATGAGGAGAATTTAACTCCTACAATCTCTCTCCCTTGTCTCATTCGAGTTTCAAACATTAGCCTTTCCAAAATTCCTTGATTTTCTCTTCCAAACGTACATTCAATGCATATTAGTCCACTAGGCATAATATCTCACTTTAACTTATCTCATTAAACAAAATATAATCAAAACATGTAATAAGTTGTGAGAAGAGTTGGTCTAACTAAGGTAGGAGGTGAATTAAGGCCCATATAATTACCCAATGATGAGGCTCATCATCACCCCCCTACTGAAATTGCCTCTCATCCTCTGAGCAACTCAATCAATATCCATGCCTTTCATAGCTCTAGTGGCCTCCCTGACATCCCATGCATCTATTGTGGATTCCTCTTCTTATTCATAGAAACCTGCTTTCTTTTTTATCTCCTCCCACTGCCTCCTTTCTTCTTCTTCCTTCATTCATTCTATCATTCCTAAGAGTAGTGGTGGACTAAGTCTAAAATCAATCCAATTAAATTTAAGCCTTTCATAGATTGCTTGTACATGGGTGTCCTGTTCAATGCTTCTCTCATTCTTTGAGGACAATGGTACTCTCTTATTTTTAAACTATATGGGAATGTGTTCCATCTCCTCAGGAAATATTGTATGCTGTCATGCCCTAACAACCTGAACATGTCCTAAAAATGTGAAAGTGTTTTCTCTTGGGCAGCAAGATACATGGGTGCAAGTTGAGGATCATTTTCAATTAAATTATGTGTACTAATGAGGTCCATTGGGTTGGACTTCTCAGCTCTGATCATAAAAGGCTCTGTTTTTTCTCTTACTAATATCTTCTTCATTTCTGCAACCCTTGCTTCCTCATGCTTCATCCATGATGCCAAATCCATCAACTATAAATCTCCTAACTTGGCATTAGGGTCCCATACATTCATGTTTGTTAAGGCCATGTTATGCAAATAAAAATAAAACATATTGGCCCTGTCTTCCAATGTACATTGATCACAAAGATCAATGAGTTGTCTTTAATCCTGAAATGGGATAGTGCCTCTTTATGTTAGGGTCTTGATTTGGAACTACAACCACTATTCCTTAAGGTATAGGGCATAGGATTTAGCTGGCATCTTGCACTCGATTTCTCCCAAAGAGAGACTGGCCATACATGCCAATTGGTTCTCTCTTTCTTGCAGTTGTCCTTTCAACCATTCATTCTCTGTCTCTAACTGATTTCTCATTATGGTCTCTTTGTCCCTCAAGCTACTTAGTTCTCTACCCATCTCCTTGATCTTCTCCTCCATGTGACCAATGTCCTCCACCCCCTTGGACTTGGCAATCTGCATCCATCTATGAGTTCTAGCTCTCTCATTCTCAAGCTCAAAGAATAATGGAATAGCAATTTTTTTGCGGAATGACCGTGCCCCCTTCAATAAATTTGTAGTAAGAGTCAAGGATAGGTTGGGGGCTAGGTTCCCTTAGCTCTAGGTTTTATTATTAAGTTTCTTGTCATAAGCATCCCTTGTTATCCAATTTTTGAGTCTCATGTAGATTTAACAGTCTCCTGTAGGGTTGCTTCTACTTTGTATAGGTCTTGTTGTGTATCTTGTAGGATTTCTTTTCCTTTGGATGAGGTGGATCTAGTTATAGGCCTTCTCACGTAGGTGATAGGAAACTTAGGAGGAGGCATTTTCTCTTATTTTTAAGGTGATTCTTCAATTACAATGGGAACTTTGGTTGGAGTTTGGGGTTTCCCCTACCTTATCCTTGTGCTTTTCCTTGTCCTAAAATATAAAGGGGCTTGCCTTTGTGTTTTTCCTTTCTGTTTGATATGGGTGCTAAGAGCAATGAGGGCAGCTACTACTTCTCTCTCAGTGGGTTCTGGAGACAACCTAGGTGACTCCTCCTTGTCTTCTACTTCCTCTTTTCCATTTCCCTTTTCCTCTATGTTTTTCCCCTCTTCTCCATGTTCTAGATCCTCATCTTGTTTATCAGTCTCCTCCTTAACATCTTCCTTTGTTTCCTCATAACATTCCTTCTCTTTATCCTCTTCTTCCTCCTCATCTGTCTCATCTTCATCCCTCTCTACTTATTCTCCATATTCTTTAGTTTCTTCCTCATCTTGTTCACGATAGTAGGACTAATGTCATATGTGAGGGCGTTCATATCCTCCTTTGTCTGCATGCCTATGAAAATTTCCCATTGGATAAGAATTTTGAGGTTGTTGAGGGAATCTTCTATGATGATTCTAATTAACCCATGGTGGGGTAACTGTTGGTGGTTTCCTTCCTGCACCTTTATGCTTATGTCTATCAGTGATTGCAGAAGGAAGTATGGTATGCTGAGCCTGTGGTGAGGAGGTGTTTCTTCTCCAAACCTCAATTATTCAAGAATCCTCAAGTGATACCCAGAAACTACACAATACCCACCCTCACATAATATGTATTTGATAAGGTGATAGCTCACCTCATTCCATGGGTATGGCAGGCTTACTCTCCTTACTCCATTTTTGTCCTCAATGGGCTCTTCTCTCTCTAAAAGAAACTTCTTCTTGGCAAACTGGCTATCTCCCTTGTCTTCCTTTCTCCAAGGCATTCCTTGGGGAAGTGTGGTAATTCTTCTTATGAGTTCAAGGGTGAGCTCTGTGGAGAGGCATGTCACCACAATAGTGGCATGAATTCTGGTCAGTGGAATGAGGGAGAGAGCAAAATCTCGGGCCACTTCATCATCATACCCTCTTAATTCTTCAAAATACCCCATCCAATTATGCTTTATGAAGATTTCTAACATGTGAGGGTGTTGGTGGTTTCTCATAGTATTAATGGGCTTCCTTCTATTAAGCCCCCTTGTCATTTTGTTGGTGAATTTGAAGGAGCTGAGATGGTTGTCACAATTTTGTGAATGCATAAGTAAATAACTGAAAGAACTGTGGAGACAATTCCCTTACACAGCTACCAAATTCACTCAGTACTAGGGATTGTCTATTCCATTGACATTGAAAAAGGGATGTAATTATAGAAACTACCTCTTGATAGTGTTTATTATCGCCCACCCCCGTGTTTTCCCCTCTGAAACTCCTCTCGGCCAATCCTGTAAATTGTTTGTCTATATCCTATAGGATTCCCGTGTGATCATCTAGGGTTTCCTGTGTAATCTTGTAGGAAGTTTTGTGCAGGAGATAGATGAAATTTTCCTCTTCTGTAGTTTTCCTTGGTATGAGGGTGACTTTGCTGGAGTGAGCCTCAAGGAAATGAATGCATGAGTGCATGGGGATCAACGAGTATTTCCTCTTATGGCCGAGTTATGTGAGGTGGTGTGCTAGTAGCAGAGGTTCGTTTTATATTTTTGGACCATTAGTCCCCACTACCACCTCATCATTCCCCTCTACTCATAATAAAATTTGAGTTCATGCCTTCGTAGACTTCACTGTTTTTGTCCTTCCCTTCTCTTTTTTTTACTTGATTGCTGCCACATGTCGGAGGACCAATTATTCTGTCTTCATTGACTGAACGAAGGTGGCCAAATTAACTGGCCACATTTTGCTTATAAACTAACTTAGTCGTAACCTTTACAACTTTTGACTACATTATGCAAATGAGAGAGTGAAGCGAGATACTTATCTATCATGTTAATACCTTGCTGCAGTCGTTGAAGACCTAAGGTGCTTGTTGTGTGTTGGTTGTATGCTATTTCTCCTTCCTTTTCTTATTGCTCTCTAAAGATTCCTTTGATGCGTAGGTACTTGGTGTTGAAGATGATGGTGTTGTTGCTACCTTGGAGCTCCTTCTGCCCTTGGATCTTCATGATGGAAGCCTGCTGCTACTCATGATTTTCATTCTATGGGATAGGCTGTTGTAGGATTTCCTACAGGATGTTCTGTAGTTGCTTCTCCCTCGAAACTTTTAATCATACACTCTACTGGGATTTTGAGGATGGTGACATGGATTGAGAGGAAGACTATGAGTGTGGAGAAATGAGAAATACTCAGTTGCTTCTCCCTTATGCTCTCTATTTCATTTTTTCTCTCTGTGTTTTCTCTTGAAGGCTGTGAAAAATATATATATATTATATATAATATAATAATATATATATTTTTTTTTTTTTTTTTTTTTTTTTTTTTTTTTTTTTTTTTATGGTAAATGGAGGGGTCATGAAAGTGAAGAAAAGTATGGTAATGAAATTGTGATGTAGGGATGTCATTATTTTGACATGGCAGGTCATTTTTGTGTGCTAGGGTCACTTCCTGCCAGATTCTCGGGGAACTGTGATCTTGTAGGTTTTTAGGGGACCTTGTAGGTTTACAGGGGTTCTGTAGAAAACAAAATCCCCTTGTAAACTAAAGCAAAGGAGAAAAAAATGAAACAAATGTTGGAGTGATGAATTAAAATGAATGGAAAAATAAAAATGTGAGTGAAATAGGTCCACTTTTGATCCTCCTTTGTTCTCTGATCATCCTCCTTGCTGACTTGCAAATAGAATTTTTCATGACTTTCTTCTCTTTTTTTTTTTTTGAAAACAACTAGTCTGCCTCTAAGAGGTTTTCATCCTAGCTTTTTTCCTTGGGAGCCTCAAGGGAGATTTTTATCTAGTGATCTTTTTATTTCCTTTTTTTTTTTTACGTCATTGGGCCACCCCAAGATGTTTTCAACCCAATAGTGGGACTCAGACACCTCATGGAGTTTTTCACCTCAGTCCTTATTTTTCTTTTTTTCTTAGTGATTTAATGAGGCAAGAGTTGAAACTTGCTCCACCACCATAACTGTTTTATTGATACCATCAATTAACCCTTTCTTTGACAATGGTCCTTTCTAAGCCTTGAATCGGTTTCCATTAGAAAGTGAAGGAATGGCCTCTTCATCTATGGTTCTGATCTGTACTAAACCATTATCATGACATCTTTCCATAACATAAAGTCCTAGCGATGATGTCCTTAACTTTCCCTTGAAGTATTTATATCTAGAATCATATAACAAGGCCCAATCACCTTCTTGAAATTTCTTATCCTTGATGTTCTTATCTTGACAGTTCTTCCTCTGAAGTTGAGTTACCTCTATGTGTAGAAGGGCCTTCATTCTAAACTCATCTAAACCATTTAATTGAAACCATATCTCTTTCTGCCCACTACTGAGATCTAGATCTAGTTGGGTTGCCATCATTAATGTGTTATATTCAAACTCAATTGACATTATGACCATTTTCCCATAGACCAGCTCATAGGGTGTGAATCTAGTGGTGGTCTTCCAGGTGGTATTATAGGCCCAGGTGGCCTCAGCTAGTCTATATGCCCGATATTTCCTGTTGTTGTTAACCACTTTGGTCAAGATGCCCTCCATTGCTTTATTGGTCACCTCCACTTTCCCATTAGCTTGTGGGTGATAGGGAATGGAGGTCCTATGCTTGATCTTTTACTAGTTGAGCAAGTCTTCAATCATATTATTGGTAAATTGGGTGCCTTGATCAGTGACCATCTGTCTAGGGTACCCAAATTTTTCAAATACATTCTCCCTTAATTACTCAACTACCTTCTCCTCTGTTGCTGCCTTAATTACCTTGGTTTCATCCCACTTAGTCAAATAGTCAGTGCACATAATGATGTACTATTTTTGTTTGCAAGGAGGGTGAATAGGTCCAATGAAGTCTATTAGGTTCCTATACCAATAGAAGTCATAATTTTGAATGGCTAAGGTTAATCCTTGTAATATATACATACCTTTGTTTTCTACAAATGTTTTCCATATTGAAAAATCAAAAAATGAAAAGAGGGTATGTCCTAAAAGAAAAATCAAAGGACAAAAAAGAATAAGAAAAGGTCAAAAAAAGTGAAAAATATGAACCCCAAAAATAGAAGACCATGAAAGTGTGCAAGTCAAAATGCCACTACTATTTAATTTTTTGCCTAGTAATGATTGTGTACATCTTTTTATTCATGCCACACTCCATGGTAATCGAACTATTTAATCTTGATTATGCCATGCTTTAAATTTCATGCTGATAGTTAGAGAATAAAATCTAACCAAACTGTTTAATCTTGGCAGATCATTAGATAGGTAGAGTAAATAAAAGGAACTCATCAATTTAATCTGAGCCTTTGGATGATATAAGGTTAGAATTAGATAGTTTCCTGCTTTAAAAGAAAATGGATAAGGGTTAGCTAGCCTAAATGCACCCAAATAAAGTGAAGAAAAAATGCTAGGATGAGTAAGGGGGTAAGTAGCAGAAATGTTGCAGAAATATCATGTGATTACATAAAAGCACCTATGTCATTGTTTTAAATGAATCTTTCCAAGATACATAAGTAGAGGAAAAAGTGAAGGCAATGGTTCACAATGTGATTTATTTAACATCCCCTCATTCATTTTAACCCCTATGACACTCACTAAATTCTCTTTCACAATAAAAATATTAATACCTATAGTTCTTTAAGTCAAAGAGGCTCAGAGCATTTCTCTAACTTCTGGTGGGAACGGGCCCTCAACTTGATGTCTTAAGGAGGAAAGTTGTTAAATTCCCTTATAAATCATTCATTCCCCTCACAAAACTCCTTTTCCTAAGGTTAAGTTCTCTTGCCTAGGAAAACCCCTTTATAAACATGTTTTATGTGCAAAACCCACCAAATACACTTATCCTAAGTACTAAGGGTATGAAACGCGTATAAGATTTCGCATACCTAAGTACAAACACCCCTTTCACTCATCTCACCACATATTAACTTTTTTAATTAAGTATATAAAAATCCTGAAAAAAACCCATTTTCCCATATATATTTAACTCCCTTACATAAATTAACCCCACCCCTTAGTTTATTTATAAACTATATTACTACCACATATCCCACTAAATACATTAAAACCACGTCCTTAGTCCCTAATCCCTCATTACAGACTCGCCTGATCCCCTAACACTGGATTAGTCCTTAAACTAATCCCGAAACCACCACAATTAAATCCCTGGGTCCCCCATTAATTCCTCTCACTTACCCCATGCAGCTCACCTCCCGATCACCGTTAATCATCCCCCCCCCCCCCCCCCACATCCAGTGGCCCATAATCATATTGTCCACGCCCGATGTCCACCCTTTAACTGCCCAAAAAAGTGGTTTTCCGCCCAACCCCTGATGCCATGTGTCATTCAAGGAATGGAATCGAGCAACACCTCCTGAATACCACCATGCCCTTAAAAGTAGTGCGAAATAAACCACTTACCACCCTCTTTCCAAATGACAAAACTGTCTACTGTTCACTTTGCACCATAATTCAAAAAAATCAAACCTTTACTTGTTTAAACACGAAAACCCTAGTTTTGCTTGTTTTCACCTGTTTATGCAATAAAACCCTATGTAACCCTTATGTGCCACCTAAAGCCCCTGCTAACCAATTCAAGCATGGTTTGCCTCTCGAAAGCACTTTGGACTCACTCCATAGACCTATAAAGCTCAATAAAGCCATTAATGACCCTCCCTATCAACCAAACATTTTCCTAAAAGTTTCTTTTATTTTGCAGGCAAAAAAAAGATCGCAATCTTGGATAAACAGTATTAATACTAGTCATACAACCTGTTTACTCAGAGATTGTTATCAAATCTATTCTAACATAGATGGAAAATAAAACATACAGTTAAAATACAAGCTGAGGAAACATGGAAATAAATGATTTGCTGTTGAAATAGACAGCAAGAACCTAAAATATACAGTGAAGGCAAAAGGATGCAGTAAAGAATAATCAAAGTGTATCAGGGTTAAAGAGTATAAAATTGGAGACTAGGTCAAATAAAGTAGCTAGCATGAAGAAATATATTAGGGAAGAGAGTTACAAAGCATACAGATTCATGTCGAAGTGAAGATAGATGAAAAAATAGAGCGATAAAAGTAAACAGAGCAGTAAAAGTAAATAGTAAAAGTAAACATGGAGGAAGTAAGGGTTAAACAAATATGAAAACACTTTCAACATCAACAATGAAGTTTATCCAAAGTAAAAGTGAAAAACAGTTAAAAGAAATTTAAGGTTAACAGATGAAATCAGAGTAGAAATGTTACATTCTTCAGAAATTTCTAGTTTAAGTCATAGTTTTCATAAACTAGTTCGGTCAATCCAAGATGAATTTTGAGAACCTAGAGGACTTTTGTGTTCCTAAGAGGCTAATATAAATAAACCTATCTCACTTTTTACAAAGGTACTACCAAAAGTGAGATAAGTTCATGTCCTCATAACCTATTTTTTGGACTGTGCAAAGTCCTATTTTTGACATCTTTTTTCAGAGAATATTGTGAACAAGTGAAGCTAAATTTTGGGAAACTGAGAGAGGTTTATCTCAAACGCATTTTTATCTACTGATCAATTCATTCACTTTTTACATGTCTATCTCTTATTGAGATATACAAAGGTATCAATGGAACCTAAGTTTGCAGAATTATTGGGGCATAATGCACAAAGAAAGGATGCAGTTAGTGACTTGGATGCCTCATCATCAATTAAGAGATGCTATCAAAGTCGATGTTCTCTTATTTTTCACCCTCAATCCATAAAGATAGTGCCAAATAGATTCATTAGTTTTGAGTGTCCTTTATTTAAGTTCTATTAATGTAAAATAGTTTGAGATACTTGTAAAACCAATCTTGATATTTTTTCAAGATATTTTAGTTTAGAATTTGTATAAATACTTCTTCATTTGAAGAATTGTGGGTGGATTCCAAGACATTTCTATAGACTTGTTCTCTCAAATCAGAGTTCTATTGTATCAATGACTGAATTGGCTTGCTGGATCAAGGAATAAAGATCAGATATTTTATAAGATTCTTGTTTAAAGAAAAATAAAAATAAGTATTCTCCTATGTTGAAATGTTATTTTCCTTATGCTTTTTACGTAATATTTTGTGTAAATTTCTAAAATCTATATGTATAACAAGGAATGATATTTCAAAAATTGCTTAAATGCACTATGTCTTGACTATTTTACAATCTGAATGTTTTCTCCTAAACTATCTTAGCTAGGGAATTCTTAACTGCTCCTTAGCTTTCGTAGTTTCTCCTTTGATCTATAGCAAAGGATTCTTAATTTTCCTTTGTTCATTATCACCCTCTGTTCTTCATTCTCATCACAGTCCAAGGATTCTTAAGTGCCCTTTCAACCTGGTTAGAATCACTTCACCCATTAGGACTAAATATTTGCATTTTTCTTTGCTAGCCTGCCCTTTGAACATTCCCTTTAATGATCTAGTCTAGTTATGCTATCCATTTGTTGACTCCCTAGCCCAATGGCTTGAAGACCTAGCTCTATCGATCTGTTCCAAGAATTCCACCACCCAATATTCAATGCAAATCAAAACCCCCCTGAACTTTCATAACTTGCCTAATATCCCATCAGATAAAGCTAAATGATATAGAGAGAGCCCTCTCTGGACTTAGGTTGGCTAGATCCTAAGCCTAAAATTTGGTTTACGGTTACCTTTTTGATCTCTTTCCTTAACCTTGGGAAAACACTGGGCGATAACATAGTGGCGAGCATACTAGAGAGAACTAACATTTTCTCCAGAAATATTTTACAAGTTCAGATTTGATCTATGATGATGGACAGTGATCAGACATACAAAGGTTAAAATCATCCGCCTGGTGACTCCAAATCAATTTCCCAATCAACACTCTATTGGAGGAATGAACCTGAAAGAACTATGTGAAAATATTAGGCTTTTAACTCGGATTTTTATCCAAGGCATTATGTTCTTTCTCATTGATAATTTTTTTCAATTTATATTGTATTTTAGAGAAGATTTTAGATTAATGTTTTATTATTTCCCTCTAAAAAATGTAGATATAAAGTCTTCTTACACATTTGAACAACAATCTTCTAACTCTTATGAAGATCATTTTCCAATGGAGGAGCATCAAACAATTAAGACTAATCATACAATCCCTATGCATATCCAGTTGCTCATAGTGTTCCTAATAGATATAAGCCGCTCATCTTACCTCCTACACTCCATGCTTTCCCTAACAATTATTACAAGCATCTCCCTAGGTTTGATGGAGAGAATGGTATCACTACTCAAAAACATATTCAAGGTTTTGAGAATTATCTATACTTATTTGAAATTGATGAAGATGATGTTATTATCAGGCTTTTTTCTCTTTCTTTGCAAAGTAGAGTAAACAGTTGGTTCAAAAATTTACCTATTGCAAGCATCTCAAATTTCCAATAGTTTATCAAAGTTTTCCTTGATAGATGTATAATCAAATTCAATCTTCTTGTAATCATAGAAGAATATAGTCAGTTAAGAAGACAACCAAATGAAACAATACAACAATTTTTAGACAAATTTAATCAAGCCTATTATTTAGTGCCATCAAATATAAGACCTCCCCCTAATTCATATGTTTTGCATTACCCAAGAGCATTTGATCCAGAGATAGAATTTTAGCTAAGAGAAAGAAACCCCTCAACACTAGAACAAATGTAGAACATTGTAGTAGATGTAGAAGTTAATCTACAAATTAGAAGAGAAAAGTTGAAAGCAAAAGCAGAGGAAAACAACATTGCAGAGGTAAAACACGACGTTTTGGTAAGAAATATAGAGGAAAGGATACAGAAGATCACCATGAAAGATAATTTTTTTGCTCAAAATCACCATCACACATTTATTTCACAAAAAGAAGAGGTTGATAGCCATGAACAAATTCCTACTGATTCCAACTACCATAGATGAAAAGATAGATTTATAGAGCAATATGTGGAGAAGAAATTTGCTAATCTAATGTGTATGTTTGGTGACATTACTTCTTTTAATGATTTGCCTAAATATGATCAATATGATGATATTTATGTTCTTTAAATACAAACTAACTTTATAGAGCAATCATAAACTAGTTTGGGGAATAAGGAAATTCAGTTTCATTAGCTTGAAAATAGTGATCATCTTATTCATATCAACCATGAAAGTGAGGAAAAAAGTGCATAAGATTTGGAAATAAGTGAAGCTTATTTTCCTCTTTGTTTTGATTCATTTCAGTTCATCAGAGAAAACTTTAAAGCAATAAAAAATCATCAATCTTTAGGTATTGACATTAACAACAAAGAAGACAATAAAATTCCTGATCAAGATCCTTTAGTTTCACAATTACAGTGGTCAAATTCCATTGAAACACCTGATCAAATAATACAAAAAAGTTTTATACCACTATGTTTTGAATCATTTCAATTTTTAAAGAAAATGTGGTATGAAAACTCTAAAGAAAGGGATGAGCAGCTTGTAGAAATTTGTGAAGTCCCATTCGAACCTATGAGTAATAAGTTGCACCAATCCTTCCAAGTTTTTCATGATCCTATAATTGATGGGTTGGATAGTGAATGCAATAAGAATTTTTCTTCATTAACTAACAATTATATTGATCAACATGATAAAGATTTCGTCAGTCAAACATTTCAATCAGAAGAAATATCATCACAAAGCTTGTTTGAAAATATGTAGGGTGATAAAGGTGAAAGTGATATTTTAGTTTCATGGCCTGGAGGCCATCCACAATAGATGTACAGTTGCTTAAATCAGTTCAAAAATACTGCGAATATTTTGGAGGATCCTTTTGTATAGTTTCTAGAGTCAACAAAGGAAATCAAGTATTTCCTTATCTTCTCATTTTTTGACAACGTTATAGGTGGCTTTTGAGTCTCAGTTTTAATCACAAACAAGCATAAGCAACAAAATTCACCAATTTATATTATGCTTGAGTGGTTGCGTTGGCTATTTCATTTTACCTAACCAGCAATCAGAAAGCTGATTAGAGTAAGTAGGTAGGATTTCAGTTTGAATAAATTTAGTTTTCAAAAGCAAGCTTATGTTAGATCAGATTTTAGTTTGCAGAAAAAGTTGTATTTTCAATTCAAAGGTTTTTTTACAATAGAGCATGTACATCTGTGGGATTGGCCCAATGGATCAAGTTACTATTGGATAGTGTTCTTGACATTTCAGAAGGAAATGCCATCCCCAAGTGGAGCCACTATTAGGTTCTTATACCAATAGGAGTCATAATTTTGAATGGCTAAGGTTAAACTTGTAATATGTACATGCCTTTGCTTTCTGCAAATGTTTTCCATATTGAAAAATCAAAAAATTGAAAGAGGGCATGTCCTCAAAGAAAAATCAAATGACAAAAAAGGATAAGAAAAGGTCCAAAAATGTGAAAAATATGAACTCCAAAAACAAAAGACCATGAAAGTGTGCAAGTGAAAATGCCACTACTATTTACTTTTATGCATAATAATGATTTTGTGTAGTTTGTTATTCATGCCAAAATCCATCGTAATCAAACTATTTAATCTTGATTATGCCATGTTTTAAATTTCATGTTGATAGTTAGAGAATAAAATCTGACCAAAATCCTTAACCTTGGCAGATCATTAGATAGGTAGAGTAAATAAAAGGAACTCATCAGTTTAGTTTGAGCCCTTGGATGATATAAGGTTGGAATTAGATAGTTTCCTGCTTTAAAAAAATGGATAAGGGTTTGCTAGCCTAAATGCACCCAAATAAAGTGAATAAAAAATGGTAGGATGAGTAAGTGGGTAAGTAGTAGAAAGGTTGCAGAAATATCATGTGATTACATAAAAGCACCTATTTCACTACTTTAAATGAATCTTTCCAAGATGCATAAGTAGAGGACAAAGTGAATGCAATGGTTCACAATGTGATTTGTTTGACATCCCCTTATTCATTTTAACCCCTATGACACTCACTAACTTCCCTTTCACAATAAAAATATTAATACCTATAGTCCTTTAAGTCAAATAGGCTCAGATCATTTCTCTAACTTCTGGTGGGACCAGAACCTCGGCTTGATGATTAAGGAGGAAAGGTGTTAAATTCACTTATAAATCATTCATTCCCCTCACAAAACTCTTTTTCCTAAGGTTAAGTTCTCTTGCCTAGGAAAACTCCTTTATAAATATGTTTTATGCGCAAAACCAACCAAATACATTTATCCTAAGTACTAAGTGTATGAAATGTGCATAAAATTTCTCATAGCTAAGTACAAACACCCCTTCTACTCATCTCACCCCATAATAAAATTTTTAATTAAATATATAAAAATCCTGAAAAACCAATTTGCTTGTATATATTTAACTCCCTTACATAAATTAACTCCACCACTTAGTTTATTTATAAACTATATTTCTACCCCATATCCCACTAAATACATTAAAACCCCGCCCTCAGTCCGTAATCCCTCATTACAGACTGGCCTGATTCCTTAACCCTGGATTAGTCCTTAAACTAATCCTAAAACCACCATAATTAAATCCCCAAGCCCCCATTAATTCATATCATTTACCCCCACGGAGCTTCACCTCCCAATCACCGTCCATCGTCCCACCCCCCCAATCCAATGACTCGTAATCATATCTGTTGCGCCAGATGTCCACACTTTGACCACCCGAAAAAAGTGGTTTTTTGCCTTGCCGCTGATGCTACTGTCATTCAAGGAATGGAATCGGACGACCCCTCTCGAATATGACCAAGCCCAAAAAAACGGTGCCAAATAAACTACTTACTACCCTTTCGCTAAATGACAAAACCGTCTACTATTCACTTTGTGCCAAAATTCAAAAAAATCAAACCTTCACCCATTTAAACGCGAAAACCCTAGTTTTGCTTGTTTTCATGTGTTTGTGTAGGAAAAGCTTGTGTAACCCTTTTGCACCCCCTGAAGCCTCTGCTAACCAATTCAAGCATGTTTTACCTCCTGAAAGCACCTTGCAATCACTCCATAGACCTATAAAGTTTGATAAAGCCATTAATGACCCTCCCTATCAACCTAATGTTTTCCTAACAGTTTGTTTTATTTTATAGGTGATTAAAAGACTACAACCTTGGATAAACAATCTTAATACTAGTCATAAGACCTGTTTACTCCGAGATTCTTATCAAATCTATTCAAACAGAGATGAAAAATAAAACATACAATTAAAAGACAAGCAAAGGAAACATGGAATTAAATGATTTACTATTGAAATAGACAACAAGAACCTAAAATATATAGTGAAGGTAAAAGGACACAGTAAAGAATAGTCAAAGTGTATCAGGGTTAATGAGCATCATATTGAAGACCAGATCCAGTAAAGTAACTAGCATGAAGACAAATAGCAGGGAAGACAATTACAAAACATACATATTCATGTCAAAGTGAAGATAGATGAAAGAACGGAGTTGTAAAAGTAAACAGAGTGGTAAAAGTAAACAGTAAAAGTAAACATGGAGGCAATAACAGTTAAAAAGAGATGAAAATACTTTCACCAGCAACAATGAAGTTTATCCAAAGTAAGTGAAAAGCAATTAAAAGAAATTTAATGTTAAAAGATGAAATGAGAGTAGAAATGGTACTTTCTTCAGAAATTTCCTGTTTAAGTCATAGTTTTTTAGAAACTAGTTCGGCCAATCCAAGATGAATTTTGAGAAACTGGAGGAGGTTGGTGTTCCTAGAAGGCTAATATACAAAAACCTGTCTCACTTTTTACATAGGTACTGCCAAAAGTGAGATAAGTTCATGTCTTCACAACCAATTTTTAGGACTGTGCAAAGTCTTGTGCTTGACTTCATTTTCCAGAGAATATTGTGAACAAAAGGAGTTGAATTTGGGAAACTGAGAGAGGTTTATCTGGAAAACATACTTATCTACAATAAACACTTTCACTTTTTACATATATATCTCGGATTGAGCCATACAAAGGTATCAATGGACCCTAATTTTGCAGAATTGCTGGGGCAGAATGCACAAAGAAAGGATGTAGTTAGTGACTTGGATGCCTCATCATCAATTAAGAGTTGCTATCAAATTCGACTTTCTCTTCTTTGACACCCTCAATCCATAAATATAGTGCCAAATAGATTCATTACTTTTGAGTGTCCTTTATTTAAGTTTTATTAATGTAAAATAGTTTGAGATATTTGTGAAACCAATCTTGATAATTTTTCAAGATATTACAGTTTAGAATTTGTATAAATACTTCTTCATTTGAAGTATTTTGGGTGGATTCCAAGACATTTCTACAGAAGTTTTCTCTCAAATCAGAGTTCTATTTTATCAATGACTGGATTGGCTTGCTGGATCAAGGAATGAATATTAGATATTTTACAGGATTCTTGTGTAAAGCAAAATACAAATAAGCATTCTCCTATGTTCAAATGTTATTTTCCTTATGTTTTTTCCATAATATTTTGTGTAAATTTCTAAAATGTAAATGTATAACAAGGAATGATATTAAAAAATTCCGTAAATGCACTTTGTCTTGACTGTTTTACATTTTGAATGTTTTCTCCTAAATTATCTTAGCTAGGGAATTCTTAACCACTCCTTAGCTTCTGTAGTTTCTCCTATGATCTATAGAAAAGGATTCTTAATAGCCTTTTGTTCATGATCACCCTTTGTTCTTCATTCATATCCTGATCTAAGGATTCCTAAGTGCCCTTTCACCTTGGTTAGAATCACTTCACCCATTAGGCCTAAAGATTTTCATTTTTCTTTGCTAGCCTGCCCTTTAAACATTCCCTTTATTGACCTAGTCTAGTTATGCTATCCATTTTTTGACTCCATAGCCCAATGGCTTGAAGACCTAACTCTATCCATCTTCTCCAATAATTCCACCACCCAATCTTCAACACAAATCAGAACCCCCCTGAACTTTCATAACTAACCTAATATCCCATCAAACAGAGCGAAATCATATAGAGAGATCCCTCTCTGTACTTAGGTTGACTAGAGCCTAAGCCTAAAAGTTGGTTTGTGGTTACCCAAGTGATCTCTTTCCTTAACCTTGGGAAATTACTGGTTGATAACAAAGTCCATGCCCACTTATCAAATGGCTCGAAAGTCACTTGATGCCACTGAGGAATTTCATCCCTTAGAGTAGGCTTTCCCATCCTTTGGCACCGATCACACTGACTAGTATATCTTTTGACATCCTGATGAAGAGTAGGCCAATAATAGCCTGCTTGTAACACTTTGAATGTTGTCCTCTTTGCTACAAAGTGACCTCTACAAGGCCCATCATGATATGTTAGAAGGATGTCAAAGACTTCCTCCTTCCTAACACACCTTCTCAAGATTTGATATGGGCCAAGTTTGAAGAGATTTCCCCCAATCCAAGTGAACGGGGTGCTCTTCCTTATAATATTGCTTCTCTTTGGAGGACAAGTTTGGTGGGAACTGTGCAGATACAAAATAGTTTGCTATGTGAGCAAACCATAAAGAGAGAACTGAAATGGAAAACAAGTGCTCATCCAGTAACTGGTCATCAACCATTCCCTCTTCACCTGCAAGCAAAGTTAATCGGGACAAAAATTCTGCAGCAACATTTTCCTTACCAAGCTTATCAACAATAGTTAGATCAAACAGTTGTAATAAAAGTAACCATCTTATAATGTGAGCATTCACCTCGAGTTTATTCATTAAATATTTGATTTCAACATGGCCAGTATGGACAAATGTTTGGTAGCCTGTAATATAACGCCTAAATTTGTTCAATGAATGCATAATATCCAAGAGCTCCTTTTTGGTCATTGTATAGTTTAGTTTGGCCTTTGACAAATTCTTACTGATAAAATAAATGGCATAAGGCAATTTTTTATCTATTTGACCTTAGGCTGCTCCTATGGCTTTGCGTGAGGCATCAACGTGAATGTCAAAAGGAAGGGCCCAATTTGGGCCTCGGAGGATCAGAGTAGTGTTTAACTTGTTCTTCAGGATGTCCAAGGCCTCTTGACAACATTTTGACCATATAAACTGAAAGTCTTTGGCCAACAACCCAAATAAAGGAGAGGCCAACTTGTTTAAGTACTTTATGAACCTTCAGTAGTATCCAACTAGTCCTAGGAAACTTTTGACATCTCTCTGCATTTGACGAGGCGAGACCCTTTGGATGATAGCTATTTTGTTTGGGTCCACCTGTAGTCCTTGTTGATATATTGAATGACCTAGCACGGTCCCTGTAGTCATCAAGAATTCACATTTCTGAAGACTGAGAGACAGGTTCATCTCAATGCATTTGTGTAGTACCTTACCTAATTTGGAAAAAGCTTCCTCGAAATCAACCCCATAAGGTGTGAAATCATCCATGTAGATATCTACTGCATCATGGACCAACTCAGGAAAGATACTCAGGACTACTCTCCAAAAAGTGGCAGGAGCATTGCATAAGCCAAAAGGAAGGACCCTATCGACAAAAGTGCCCCAAAGACAAGTGAAGGTTGTTTTATCTTGGTCTTCTGGGCTAATCTAGATTTGGTTCTACCCAATGAATCCATCTAGGAAAGAGAAAAACATTTTCCATGCCAGGCCATCTAGCACTTGGTCAATGAAAGGTAGAGGGAAATGGTCCTTCTTTGTGGCTTTGTTCAAATCCCTATAATTGACACAAATCCTCCACTTACCATTTTTCATTGGAACTAACAATAAAGGAGAGACGCACTTGCTGTCAGAGATGGGATAAATGAATCCTGCATCTAGCATTTTTCACAGTTCTTCTTTGACTATATATTTAAGAGCTAGATTCATCCTCCTTTGGGGTTGCCAGACTGGCTTGCAACCTTCGTTGATGTAAATGTGTTGACTACACACTGAGGGGTGTACTCCCTTCATTTCTATGTAACTCCAAGCGAAGGCATTCAGATGTTCCTTTACCATGTTGCACAACCTATCCTCTTACAGAACAAAAAGAGATGGATTGATTATCAAAGTTCTCTCAGGACCGAATTATATGGTTTTGACAGGGAGAGGGTTTGAATCCACCAAGTATAGATCAATTAGATGGTTGTTTTGCATTTCCTTTACCACTTCTTCTAGGGACAATTTACTAGGAGTTGGACTTTGGAGTAGGTGTTCAATCAACTCATATTCATCCTATTGTCCTCCTCCCATGGTTGTTTCTAAGGTATACAATTGGGCAGAATAAAATTCATTTTCTTCCTCCTCTTCTAGCCATAAAGGTAAATCATGCTCTATAGATGGCTGAGAAGGAAGGTATAGGACTAAATTCTTGGATATATGCCAATTCTTGATGGTCATATTCCTAGCTCTGCAGTTGACGTAAGCATTGGCAGTGGCCAACCAGGGCCTCCCAAGGATGAGAGGGTAACCAGTAAGCTTAGCTTTAGGCTGGAGAACAAGGAAAGCTGTAGGGTACTCCCAAGAGTTAGTGGAGACCATCACATCATCCATAATCCCCTCAGAGGTCACTATGGAGCGGTTTGCAAGTTGCAGGACTATTGTGGTCTTTCTCATTGAACCTTGGAGGTTGAGTTTGAGCATGGTTTCCTTGGTCATCACATTAATGACATCCCCAAGATTGATCAAAGTGTGTGGTACAATGGTGCCATTCATGTGTACATCTACTATAGTGTTTCTAGGGTCCAAATACTTTGGACAGAATACCTGCCCCAGCATTAAGTAGGACAATTGTCCAATGACATTAATGGTACGGGCATCTCTTTTCTTCCTCCTTGGATTCTTGAAACACTTCTCCTTAATCCACTTGTTGTAAATAGGTACATCCTTGATGGCTTGGACAAGTGAAACCTTGGCACATAGGTTTTTCAAATATCCTAGAAGTTCAGTCTCTTGTGGGGTAGGCTAGAGTGGTTGAGTTAATTTCTCAAGAAAGGGTGGACTCACTTTAAGAATTCTTCCCTCTCTTTCTTCTTCAACCTCGCTAGGTGGAGGTGGAGGTTGGTTATCCAAGAGAACTCTCCTAGATCTTAAGTTAATTTCCTGGATATCCAAAACATAAGCTGGATATGCTATCTCTCCACTGTATACTTGTTGTGCTTGTCTGTTGTTCCAGTTCGAATTTGGCTTGGTAGGCATCTGGGGTTGTTTAGGTGGAGCAGAGTGTAATAACTATGGTTGGGCAAGTGGTAAAGGCAATAAAGCAGGAACATTGTTGTATTGGGGCCTCCGCCCCTGGGGTGTGCATTCCACTTAGGCTGTGGTGGAGCATATGGTTGAAATGACTGGTTGGCTGGCTAGGAATGATACTAAGATGCAAAGGACCAAGGTGGAGGTGTAGACCAGGAAGGATGAGCAGGGGGTCCCCAAGAATGTATGGATGTGGTTTGGTTGGGGTTGTAATATGCATGCGATAACCCTTGGATTCCCTACTTGTATGGCCTAGGCCCATAGGTCTCCTTTGGTTTATGTAGCAAAGCTTCTTAGTGACTCCTTCAGCTCCTTGAGATACAACTTTGAGTCCAGACAAAGAAGGACACTCATCTGAGGAGTGGTTTTCTTCACAGACTGAGCAAATTTCAATATAATTCAATGGGCATTCATTACTAGGGTGCCTCTTGGTGCATTGAGGATAGAAAATGGCCAAGGCTCTCTCTGCTTCCTCCTACCTTCTCCTAATGTGCATAGTGTCCATATGTAAGGCAGGGGTTTGCAACATCTCACTCTTGAAATCTTCCAGCATGCTTCCAATTTCACCCTTGATGACCATAGGTTGAATTCCCCTACACTTTTTCCTAGCTGCCCTAGAATGGTTTCTAAAGATAGTCTTGATATCCTCATAGGGTAACTGGTATATATCTCCTCTTGCTAACAAGTGTAGGGTATCCAAAAGGTCTTCCCATACTCCTCCAAGCAGGACCAGCTTCAGTGACTCAAGATCAAGTGTGCACTTGGACCTTTTTTAACTAAGCTAGAATCTTTCTTCATAATCCTCTAAGGATTGATCATTACCTAAGGTCATCCTAAAAATTCCTTCTTTAGTATCCTTAGACCTGCAGTAGTCTCAATACTTGTTATTGAAGGCTTGTTGCATCTGAGCCCAAGTTGTGATGCTATCCCCAGGTAAACCCATGAGCAAGTTCTAAGCTGCATCCTTGAGGGTAGATGGAAATAGTTTCAACCTCTACTCACCATCTGTATAGTCATAAGTTCCACATATAACAACAAACTCAAATAGGAAAGTGTTGGGATCTTTTATGGTTGGGCCATGGAAATGAGGAAGGGCAGAGGGGCTTATATTTTTTATCTTAGTGTCTCCATTGGTTTCCCTTATGGGGAAGGCACCCTCAACTCTCTCTTCTTCCATCTGTCATTTATGTTTTTGGCCATTGGCTCAGTAGGAATGGGTTCTTCTTCTTCCCCTATAGGTTCTTCAAATATGTCTGGTTGCTCACCTAAGGGTTCCTCCAATTCACAACCACCGAAGAAGAGGGGAGGTTGGCTATTTGACGCAGTGAGGGTATTTGGCAAAAAATTCCCTAAGTTATCCCTATTCCTATGAGGCATGAAAGGAAATGTTTTCGGTTTGGTTTTATGTTTTTTCAAAACTTGGGAACTAATTTCTAGAACTGAAATTCTAAATTGAATGAAAAATATTGACGGAATGAAAAACTAATTACTGAATTAAAATCTAACTTGTAGAATTGAAATTGCACACTGAATGAAAACTACTGACTAAATCAAAATATTAACTACTTGATTGAAATCTAACTTGCAGAATGGAAAGGAAAGTAAAGAATGCAAAATGAAAAGGAAGCAAACTAAATTACTTTCGCTGAAATGAAACTAATGGCAGAATAGTAGAAGCAAGAAATAGAAGAAAGAAAGAAGTAATCACATATTACTTAGACACCTTCCTGACAGCGACACCAAAAAGTGATGAGCAGCAATATTGCAGTAAGAATGTTACAACTCTTGGGCAACTAGCTTTACTTTATCAACCTGGAATTTGTACAAACTTGGAGGTGATAGTGCCATATACACAAGTAAAAGTGATGGTTCTGCCTTTTGTCACTATTCAATTGACGAGAGACCACTAGGGTTTTCAAGCCAAACCTCTATGGAATCAGAAGGATCTTGGTTCCTTGATGAACCAAATAGAAATCTACTTTAAGAGAGAGTTGACCTACTGCAATAATGAAAGACTGAAATTCAATGCTAAGGCACACCATTTCCTAATTAACTACTAAGAGCTATGCTTTGCAATGATGTTTAATTAACATGAAAAAAATTCTACTATCCTAAGAATGGGACTTAAAAACATCAAACACGACTATTATGCATTTAAAAAACTGTAATAAATCTATTTTGTCTTTTTATGTTTTTCATGAAAAATCAAGTGTGCAAACTAATCTCTTTTGGTGATGTGGCAAGTGGTTTAGGGATGCTTGTGGATGGCTAGAAGGTTCAGGAGATGGTTGGAAGGTTTGGGGGACCCTTGGATGACCTTGGGAGGCATCCTATAGGTTTTCCCTCAATTCGGCCTCAAAACAGGCCATTACAGGAAAACCTACAAGATGTACTACAAACCTACAGGATTCCCTCTATTTCAGCAGGATACAACTGTGAGAAAAATGATGGGTGTTGTAGGTGATGGAAGGCTTAGGGAAGGTGGTTCATGGGTTGAATGGAGTGAGAAAATGCCTAGGATCACTTAGAACCCAAAACCAAGTTTAGGAGATGGTTGGATTCCTCAAAATGCTTGAGGAAATTTCTATGTAAAATGATGAAATTGGTGAAGGTTTTGATGAAAACAGGGGATGCCTATGGGTGGATGAATTTGGAAGTTCGTTGCTTTCTATGAGATCTCTGTCTACTTTTGAAGCACCTATTCTGCATCAAACATGTGTAATTTCCAAAAAGTCATGTAAATAAGAAGAATTCTTATGAGCTAGAAAAGCATAATTTAATGAACTAACTGTCTACCTTATGCATGAAGAAATTGCTAAATAATATGGAATCATGGATGAGATATACTTCAAGAATGAAGATAAAAGAGATGGAAATTAAATCCTACTTTTCAAAACTGATTAAATGCTATTTTAAGTAAAACAAACTCTAAATATCATGAAAGAAATGGAAATCTATCTTTCTGGGCTACATAAGTATTTTTTCCTCTAATCATGATCCTAGAAGGAAGAAGTGAGGCCAAGACACCTACTGTTAGCTTTGTGGTTCCTGTTTTATCCCTTTTAACCTGCTACTGAAGTAAGGCACAAATGGAAGAAAACTAATAAATAATTAATCAAATCTACACTTCTTGCAATGAACTACTTCTAAAAACAGTTTAACCATGAACCTAAGAAACTAAGCTAAGAATAAAGTTACAAGAAGAGGAGCCTTTGTTCTTAGGGTTGGGGCCTAAGACAATATCTTAAGCCCTCTGAGTTAACTCAATACTAAATGAAGAAAAATCTCATTCTTATTACCAAAATAGAAAATTACATCAAAGTCTTCCACAGGTCTGGAGCTCAAAAATAGCTAGAGTTTTACAACAAAAATTTGAATCCTAATGAGGCTCTAGGCCTCTCTACTTATATAACTGAATTCTATAATGACTTCGTTAAATTTATGGAGGCTAGGCTCCCAAACTCGAGGTGAACTAACTCTTTGTTTATCACTTGCTCAACTGCCTTCTAATCTTCATGACTTGGCTGCTTACACTCCAAGCTGGTGGGATTAATGGAGGAATATTTGAGTGGGGAGGAGTAAATGAGGAGGATTTACCTCCTACAATCTCTCTCCCTTGTCCCATTCGAGTTTCAAACCTTAGTCTTCCCAAAATTCCTTGATTTTCTCTTCCAAACTTGCATTTAATTCATATTAGTCCACTAGGCATAATATCTCACTTTAACTCATCTCATTAAACAAAATATAATCAAAGCATGTAATAAGTTTTGAGAAGAGTTGCTTTTACTAAGCTAGGAGGTGAATTAAGGCCCATTTAACTACCCAATGATGAGGCTCATCACTATTGTTGTGGGTTTCAGTATTAACGCTTCCCTTCAATGACCGAAATTAATACCATTGAGGTGCAAGTACTCACTATGTCTTACTGAGACTCTTCTCCTCTTTAAATTCATTCTTTCGCACCTAAATTCTTCCTCCAAGTTGCTCCACATACCCTATCCCATGTGTTATTACACTCAGACACCTAGCCTCTATCCACACTAGGGAGATAGGACATCAATAGTCTCGATTTGGGGTTTCAAATCTATGGTGAGCCTCACTTCACCCAAACTCTAACCTCCCACCGTGCTTTCTATTCCCTCACTCTATTCAACTCTCTGTTGTTGGAGGGTGAGAGTTTTTTCTCGATGGCTCATGCCAAAGCCCTTGTTCTTTGTTCACCAAATGCTACCATTTTTTCCCTATCCCCTGTCTACTATGGTTGCCACAATCCATAGCATTTTTCTCCTAGGGTCCAACTAGTCTGTCATCGGAACCTGCTACCCATCACTAGAGTGAAACCAACAAGGAGAAACAATGCCACTCAACAGGGTTTTTTTATTCAGTCCAGGTAAACCCTTGTTTTAAATATCAATTTTTATTTGGTTTCATGTGTTCATTTATGCCTACAAGGTTGACGGTTCTTTTCACATGCAGAGGTTTGAGCAAGATTTCACTAGAAGCACGGGGTGAGGGCTAAGGACTCCTATTCACAGTCACTGCCATCCCTTAGAGAATGTCAGTAAGGTTCTTCCCGGTCATCTATGGTTTCCCAACAAGATTCTCTGAGAAAACTCACTACTCTGCTTCTCCCATTGACCACTTTTGTTTATGATCTTTGATTCCCAGGTTTAATCATCTCCAGGCCAACACAGTCGTGCTCCTTGGTGTAGGTATGGCTTTACCTTTCATGGATTTTTTCTTGAAGTTACGAGGTATTATTTATTTCTTTTAATTATATTATGGTTCCTATGAACTAATTCCTCTGTCGTTAGTTATTAACAAGTACAGGTACTCCTTGAACTCCTATTCCATAAGTGTGTCATTTATCTCAGTTACCCACATTCTAAAATCACACTTGGCTTCCTCCAGGTTGGTTCTATGGTTCGCAACCCTTCCTTCTCGACACCTTCCTACAACTGCAAGGTTGAAAATAAGGGTTTCATTATGTGTGTTAAGTTCATTAGATGTTAAATGTTTACCTTTTGTTTCTTATGGAATTCTTGCCAAGATGGAATCCAGGGTCCTTGGAATGGATACGATCCTAACCACCTCAGGGTTTTACCCTACCTCTAGTCATGAGACTTATCTTGTTCTCCATACGAGTTATAGTTTAGCAGGTCTCCAAATAAAATGGCTACCATTATAAGGGTCTGGATGTTAATTGGAAACTGTTTACTTTTGTTCCCTATGATGTCTCTATGGAATCTGATGCTGGATTTATAAAGTTGTATTACAAACATATGTCACAGGGCAAATTTTACCTCTTCTTACTATGTATTTACTACCTAGAACAATTGGTTCATGTATCAATCATGACTTTTCTGTACTTGTGGATTTTTCTTTTCCTTCAGTTATAAGGGGACATACTCCTACAATTTAAATGAGATACTCTTCTCTTTTTATAATTCCTTTTTGGAAATAAACTATTAACTATGGCTTAGTGAATATATAATATATGGTTATGTTTATGAAGGTACTACTTAATTGTTTATAGTTTTGTTGTAGTACTTTATAATTTCCTATACTTATTATGCTCATGGCAATCATATCAGTGAATGGTCCCACTGCACCCTTTGGAATGTTAGCTTTATCTTATTATAGTTTTTCTAAATTTTTTAGTCTAGTCTTTCAGTATCTTTGGGTTCTTCCTACAATTTTGTACATTTATCTTGTTATTGTATGAACTCGTTGTTATTTCACATGCAATTTCTATTGTCATCATTTGCAATCTTTGTGGTTAAATAATTTAATTTCCCCTTTTTTGTGAAATTAATAGAGTAGTATTGGAATTGGTTAAGCTATTAATTTGTCTTTGATATTTATATAATTGGACTTCCATGCTATGCACAAAATTGACCTTTTCCATAACGTGAAAGTGATGCTTTCTTGGTGTATATCATACCACCTTCTGTATATCTATATACACTTAATTTAGAACTCAACTCAGTACTACCGATTGTGAAACTTACCACCTCTAACTCATAAGCTTTGTTTTTATTTTGTTGATATTATAAGAGGATAAAATTTTCTCAACTTTGATAAATACATAGTACTAAATATGAAATCACTTGATTGGTAATTAATTCATATCTATTTATTCTATGTAAGAATTTAATTGTTGCGTAGAAGTTAAATTATGTTACATGTGTTGCTGATAGGGTAATATTATTCTACCCTCACCTGTGCACAAACTTTTGTTATTTCAATTGGATTTTTTCCACTCAAATCCTACTTGTCAATCTACTATAGTCAAGAAGCAACATGCAAGTTTCTTAGTTTAGTTTACCTATTAAACACTTCTCTAATTCACCTCATCTCACTTTGTCCATGCACTGGTGAGCTTAAAATTTGTTTCTCCCCTCGTTATTAAAAACTAATCATTCACGCACTCCCCACCCACCACCACCCCCTCCACCTAATGATTTGGCATAAATAGAGTCTCATTGTTGACTTCATTTGTTTTTCTCTAACAATAAAACTCTGTACTACCACTATTCCTGATCTGAGAAGCTAAGAAATGCAATAATATAATTTTTTTAGCATACAGGAAACAACCACTTATATAGGGAGTGCGACCACACAATTTCCCTAATTCAACTAATTATTAATGCATGCAATCAAGTACCCCAGATACACACAAATAGTACTTTCCTGCATTATTGTAGAAGTCAACAATGCATAAGTGTTCATCATACTTTAAGTAAATCACAGAAAGAATTTTCCTAGTATAAAGTTTTCATTTTCCTCATAACTGAAATTTTTGTGGCTAACGATGTAGATATAATTAACACTCTCTCATACTTTAGTTGCTCAAGACATACCGATCATTGTACAAAATAATGATAGAAATAGTAACCTCAAACTAGTAGTTTAGTATGGAAAACATCGATCCACCCAACTTTGAATCAAATTTTGATTCCCCTCAAACCAAGATGATCTTACCTAGCCTTAGTAACCCCCTACTCATGCTCAATAATGTATTTTTAACATTATTCTTCCCACAAAATTTTCCTTGGCAGCGTCGTGCCTTCTGGGGGTCTGTGTCCCCCTTAGGCTAGGATTTTCTCTAATTTTTCCTAAAAAATCTTCTTTGTATCTCATGCAACACTTCTCTCGGTATTTATCTCCCGCCATGTATGTACATATATTTATATATTTTTATTTTAGGAAATTTGACTCAAATCTTATTTACTTTAGATTCAGGTGAGCATCTTTTACTCCAATGTTTCTACTTCTACAATTTTCTAGCTAAAAGATAAATAAAAAAATATTCTTTATTTATGTACATCCCTATTCTCAATTAACAGGTCATCATAGCTCATTGTCAAGCATAATAATACAAATTACAAAAAAAAAACTTCTTTTACCATAACGAGAGTCTTACAACTAGAGTGTAGTAAAGAAAAAAACAATGCTCAAGGATTGTATTGAGGATTTCGGGGGCACCACGAGCCAGATTTATCAATATCTGGTGGATATTGAGGATTTTGGGGACACCACGGACGATATTTATCAATCTTTGGCAAATATTGAGGATTTTGGGGACACCATGCAATAATCCCTTTTCTTGATATGGTCAAAATGGACAAAATTAACCTATGGTATTTACCATTGGGTTTTCCCATGCAATATGCCCATGGTATTTGCCTTCAATTTTCGAGGGAAAATAATAAAACAAAATTTCTAAAGAGTTCATCAAGCCTATTAAAAGGGGTAGTAGTTATGTCTTTGAATCATCTTGAGTTGTCTATCTATTTGTGTTTTATTGAGAACTCAGCTTGGTCAGTTCTAGTTTGATCCCTGGATGAAAACCCCACAAAGATTTTGTTTGGTGGATCCATTCAGGGGTCCACAAGTGTGCTTCAAAGATTAGTTATTCAAGTTTGTTGATGGGCAACCTTTCATGCCATTGGAAAGTGTTTCTATGTCAATCATTTTGACATGTATTATTCGCAATTATTAATTAAATAAAGTGGTTGCTTTCCCATATTCCTTTATGTTCTTAGAGTTTAATTTTAATCAGAACACTAAAGTGTGCTAGATTTGTTAAAATTTTTAAGGTTTGGGATCTTACACACCATGGGCTAGATTCATCAACATTTGATGGAGTTGAATCACTTGAGGTAGAACATGTTTAAGGGCTAGATGAGCAATGTGGAAACAGGGATGAGCGCGACCATCACTAATGAGGACTCTTGTCTTGACAATTTTCAACCTTCGATAGGGAGTGTAAGGCTATGGGCATAGGCTGCGTGCAAAAAGTGAGTAGATTAGTCAATAAATCCCTTTCCTTTGTGAACAAATTCGTAGCCACCAGAGAAGTATATGAGCTCAATGTTTGACAATAGAAACCCTCATCAATTTCCTTGATGTTCATTAATATATATTTTCAATGTCATTAAAATTTGTGTATTAGAGGTTTCTCACCTTTAGTACCTTTGACGCTAATACATATTTTCAATGTTAATAGAATTTGCATGGTAAAGGTTTCTTGCCTTCAATACCTTTGAAATTATGAAAAATTTAGCATATTTTGAATTGTAAACTATATGCTATGTTGATATCATTTTCATTAAGTTCTTATGAATGAATGCACATCTAGCTTTCTACGATAAATGGATTAAGATGTTAGAAGTAAACAAAGAAGTGCCATCTATGTTGTGTTTACAATTATTTACACTCATTTCTAGTACCTGCAATAGAAAGGGTGAGAAACATATAAACACAAATAAGTGGTAAAGTCATGCTAGTCTTTACATTTGATTTCAACCATGGAAATCGTAAAGGCATTCAGTCCCACTATTATAGATTTGAACCCTCAAATCTCAAAAGAAAAAAAGTAGTGAAGAGCGTGAATATTAGCATGCATCATTTTCCATGGATTTTGAAAGACTCCTTAATTCTGAAACAAAAGACATTTGACTTTTTGATTGAAAATCTATTTCTACTAAGATCTCATGATTAAACGTCAATGTTGGATGGGGGTAAAGCGAGAACTATCTTACCTAATAAAGTTAAGAACTATATTATCTCATATTTTCATCTTGAATCCAAAATTTTTGATGTGATAGTGGTAGATGGAAATGTGTAACATACCTGATTGTTTTTAATCTATGCAACACAAATAAGGAGGAGCCATCCCACCACACCTATTATTGTAGAGAGTTGTTGTTCCGCAAGTTATTTTGTCATGTATTTAATATATTTAGGCTTGTCAATGTAATGTCTACTTACATTCTCAACTGAAATTCGATTTGTTGTCTAACAAGTTATTTTGTCATGTATTTAATATCTTTAGGCTTGTCAATGTAATGGCTAGGTACGTTACAAGTAGCATAACTCCATAATGAGCGATATTCTCCACAAACCCATGTTTTTTTCAACACTTAGACTTATTTAATTAGCACTTAGCCACCTTGTTTGTTGTAATTAATCGCTCAAATTGGAAATTCATTGAACTGAAAGCATGGCCAAATAAATTTGTTTAAGTTGAGCATACAAATTTGATTCAAATTCAATTAAATTAGTTTAAATCTAGATTTACAATGATATATTTATTCCAAATTATTTTTTGAACTTCACAGTGCATGTGAATTTGAACTAGATGACTTATAATCATAGTATAGAAATAGGTCAAGACACCAAAAAAATTTCCCTGTTGAAAGTTGTATTTTTTTATGTCTTTGGTGGACCAGTTATGCAGGTCAATGGGATTAGTGTTTTAATTCATTGAGTTGTTTCTAAAATGAAAGTGTCCAAATTGCTGCAGTTTGTCTTTGCTGGGTGGCAACTCACTAGAATAGCTTAGACATTATTATAACCTTTGGTAGATTTAGATGTTCGTCCGTAATGGACTTAGTTGGAGATTTTTTGGTTTGAAGTCATTTTTCTATAATTGTCGAGTATAAACAATGGAATCAAGGAGTAATGCATAAAATATTATTCTACAGACTCCAAAATGACATAAATGCTGTTGATGCAATCAAAATTCAATCAATATAGTCTGGGTATCTAATTCATCGACTCTTTTTGACTTTTATAAACTAACATCAATGTGGAAAATCAAGAGAACAAGTTACTTACCAACATTTTATGTGTTTTTTATTAGAATTCTAGAAGATAATAATTTTTGTTTCCCTTGTATAATAAATTTTACTTCCCTTGTATGAATGCTATAATAACTTTTGTTTCCCTTGTATGAATATGGTAAGAAATGCTTTTGAAGGAATGCTATAATAAATTTTGTGACATGCTTTTGAGGGGTACATCCACCAAAATGAAAGTATGTTTTTATGAATGATGTATGAAATGCTTTTGAGGGAATGCTACAATAAATTTTGTTTAGCTTGTACGAATGTTGTAAGATATGCTTTTGAGGGGTACATCAACCAAGAGGAAAATAACTAATAAGCATGGCTACAATCTGTTACTATAACCAAATTTTACTTATTGAAAATTGAAATAGCCACAAAACTCAAGCTTGTGTCAAGTCATTTAGCTAGTCTATTATTATAAGTTTTTTTGATGTGCAAGAAACATATTAACATCTTAGATAATACATAACATAAAAGATAACTTTCTTGAGATGCGGATGCTAACTTTGAAAGTGTGAATGCTACCCTTTGCCAATGATATAGTCTATCATAAACTACCAACCAAACAAGATATTTAAAAAATATTCTCTACTATTAAATCTTAAAGTTTTATTGTAAGCTTTGGTTTCTATTTTTACCTATTTTTCTTTTGCATGTGGTATTAACATTAAAAACTTTTGTTTCCATTTTTTAACTTTTTTGTACATATAGTATTAACCTTTTCTAAACTACCTCTTATGAGATAAACATAATTTTTTATTAATTTTTAATATATTATATATTATCTTAACAATTTATAAACATTATTATATATATATATTTAAAAAACATTATTATTTATTTTTAAAATTTTTGAAAATTTCATGTGACTCAATACATTTATGTCAATGTTAAACAAATAGTCATTCTTCCTCAAAAAAGCAAAAACCATTTGATGAAAATTATAAAAAAAAAAACAAAAGAGTGAAATTGCCACTATTTTAATTAATTATTCACGCTGTGGCAAAATCCTCATATTGGTAAGAAACCCATTTTGCTTATTCCAAAAAAGTGAATAATCTATCAATTTAGTTAACTATCACTAAACAGTAGGAAAGCAAAGCCCAATCACCAATTCAGACTTTTAAAATGAAAGCAAAGACCAACCACCAATTCAGAGTTTCAAAATTTTGGTGTTTTGAATCAATTTGGAGTAATACCACCCATTGTTGCAAAATCCTTATCCACCCCTCAAACTTAAAATTATCGTAACTGTTGCAACAACCTTATCCGCCTCTTAGAAATCCTGTCAAGCTGAAACATTGAACCGAGAAGTACAGGCAAGGAACCCTGTACTTTAATATTCCGAGCATCTGATGGGTCGATAATCTTCGCCTAGTTCTGGCAGAGAGGTCTATCAAATGAATGAATTAATGACAGAGAATCCAAACATGATAGTTCAGTTTCTTGTGATACGGAACAGTCAAGGACACGAGTGATGTAGCAAGCCATTTGCAGGTATGGCTCATAATATCTTATCAATATTCAAACGACCAATTACAGAAAAACACCCTATAGCTTGTCAATTCATTGAATAACTTAATGTCTACAGAAATCCCAACTGTACTTGAAGCGCTGGCGTGGGAGTACCCGGGAGCTGTACCCAGTCGCTTCGTTCTAGGCTGCCAGACTTTGCGAAGCCGGACGGACCATGGAATTTCCGACAGCGTAGTAAAATTACTCTTTTTATCCTCATCGCTATCAAGCTCATCCTCTGCGCTAAAAGCATTTTCTGCACGTTTAGAGTTAAGAGACCTGGATCATGCCACTCAAATCGCCTGAAAAGTTCGATGCTTAAAAGCAGAAACCAGTCAGTAATGCGGCCCAAGTGTTAAGAGGTCTTCCAATTCCTAGCAGGATTATGTATCTGTTAAAGTTGTTGCAATGGAGATTTCAAAAAAAATGTTATCAACCTAGGCAGACCCACTAATGTGGGCAACAAATATACCCACAGTAAAATAACTTGTCAAAATCCAAAGTAAACATATACAGTCCCTACTTATTTAATGCCTATTTGCTCATGTCTACAAGTCTCCCACTGATTATGATAATCAGATGTCTACCCTGATTGTTGCTGCTGGCGATCTATAACAAGAATATTTTATGTTTGGGTTGCTTTTCTTGCGCAGGCTTGTTCGCAAGAAGAAATCACCGAACGATTTGATATGCCATAACATGAAACTGCTACTTGCGCGACCATACAGATATAGCCGGCGAGTGTCATTGTTATAAGCGCTTCTGTATTCGTAGCTGCTGCATGTCCAAAACAAGAGCCATAATATAATAAAGAGGAGTCTTCCGTGGACTCTAAAATAAAGATTGTAGTAAATCAGTAGGTCAGCAGATATGTAAATTACGGTGCCTGCCGAGAAATGGCAAAACAGTAGAGATAATTGTTTGGCCTCAATTGATGTGCTAATTCATTTTTTTCCGGAGGTAAAGGAGATGACATGCAAACCATGGCAGTGGATGCATGCAGTGGACGAGTAATGAACTTTTAAACACAAACACATTGTACACCGTTTGCTTTAAACTTTCAAAGTTACTCTAACACATCTAAGTGTGATACCACTAACTTCGAATTAAAATAGACCACCGAATTTGTTTCTGAGAATGATGAATCTTTCAAATAGTTACTGAGGTACTTCCTTTTAGAGGATTTTCCGCCAGGATTGCCAGGATTCATGTCACTCTTTAAATGTTTTTTTTTTTTTTTTGGTTTTCCTCTTTTGTATAATTTGGTGTCAAGGTATGGTCATATTGATCGTGTTTAAGTTTAAAAATAACATCTAAATACAATGGAAATTAAACTAGTGATCTGTCTAAAAATACGTTAACAGTTTACTTGATGACTATCCTCATTTCATATTATTATCCTTAATATCTAATCTTGTTAAATTTATATTGACAACATTTTAGTGACTTGTCCAAAATTACCTTAACAATTTACTTATCCATTACCTTAACAATTTACTTAATCTCTTTCCTCCTTTCATATTATTATCTTTAATATTTAATCGGTTTAAATTTCATATTATTATCCTTAATATTTAATCTTGTTAAATTTAATCTTATTAAATTTATATTCACAACATTTTAGAAACCAGTTATGAACAATGGATTGCTTGAATCTAACCTGAGCAACTTTTGGCTTAGAAGATAAGTGTGCTAGGCAGTGACTCCAAATTTATTATATATTTTGTTTTTATTATATATTTTGTTTTTAGTTTAGGTGTTATAATTACTTTTTACCATCTTAAATATTTTGTTTTTATTATATATTTTGTTTTTAGTTTAGGTGTTATAATTACTTTTTACAATCTTAAATATCATTAGAGTTATTTCAAATTTCATCATTATTCATGTTTAGGTTAATCAAGAATGATAGACAAAGTAATTTTTTTTTTCTAGATTTTTCAAATTTTATGATAAATTTAGGTTTAGTTCATCTTAATGGGTGGGGAAGTTTTTGTTCAATGGTAATTTTTTGTAAGTTATAGAATTATGTCATACTCCTTATATAATCAATTATATTATATTTTATTTTGAAAAAATTATAAAAATAAGATATAATATTTATTATAAGTTAATGTATAAATTAAATTATTGTATTTTTTATGTGGATTATATTACATGTTTAGTATGTTTAGTTTAATTTTTATGGTTTTAGTTTATTAGCTAGGATGTGTTATAGTGCATTTTAAATAATAGTTGAAGAGTGGGTACATAAAGTTGTTTTCTCATATCACTACAATGAGATTGCATGTTTATTGAAAATTTTAAGAATTAATAGGATTTTTCATTTGAATTGCTTCATGCCTGGATAAATTCCAAGCATTCCTCCACATTTCCTTCTATTTCGTATGCTATAAAAGTGCACACTCATTCCCAAACACATACATGTGTTCCTTGATTAAAAACAAATAAGTCCTGAGGCCTAAACAAGGTTGGGGAATAAGGGGTTTAAATCCTAAATAAACACTTTTTTGCTCAAGCACCATGGTTAAGGTAGGATAACACTTGGTCATCGACTCTTAAATGTAGCTTCCTAGGATCAGTCACCATGAACCACACCTACAAATTGCAACACATGCCCTTTGTAGGGAATCTTTAGCATCAAACACATATATAGATTCTTTTACGAGGATATGTGCAGCAAGGATGGTTCACAGGAGCTTTAGTATGGTAGATGAAGGAAAAGAAGTGCCTTGGGATAGTTTTGAATCATCTTAGCTGAAGAACCTCGAATGAGTCTTTCAACTAATGCACAACTTTTCTATATGTGTTCTTTGTATGCCTTCGAGTTGAATAGAAGTACCATGACTAGGTTTTGTGCAATAGAAATGGGTCTTGAGGCATAATCAAGTTTATATGGGAAATAAATACCTTAAACCCTAAATGAACTTTCTTAATCTCAAGCATCCCGAACAACACCTAAAATCCACAACATGAGCTCTCTCCAAGGACTATTTAACATCTAATTATTTGAACATGGGTTCCAATGTGAGGTTTATGGGCACCATGGATGAGTTTTGGGAAGCAAGAGCCCCGAGTTCTAACACATGCTTGTCAAGCTCAGGTATTATGGATGAGTAATCAAGGAAATGCATAAGACCTCTCTAGGGTGTCATTCAAATCTAAGTGGGATATTGTCATATTGACTTAGATAATTATGAACCAAGTAATAAGTCTCAATATTTAATGAAGGTCAAGGGAGGAAAAAAATAAGGTTTGTGACCTAAAGGAAGCTTCTTAGGCCCAAACAGTATGAACCTAATCTATAGCTCACATTACTATTGAGGCTATATAATTTGATGAGTAAAACCTTGAACAATCACACAAGACCCTTGTAGGGTATCTCCATCTTAATAGAGGGATACAAATTCAATTACTAAACCACAACACAAACCCTATATAGGAATGCATATTAGGCCCACATCAAGAATTGTACTTAGAGCCATGGTCATATTCATTAACATCTAAGTGGGATTTGGGTGCCATTTTTATGTTTATGCAATGGAAATGTGTCTTGAGGCGAAAACATGCTTAGTGGGTAAAAAGGGTATTAAACCCTAAATAAAACTTCTCAAACTCATGAACCATAGGTAGGGGAGTAGAGAATTTGGACCTTAGGCTTGAAACATAACTTCTCAAGCTCCATCACCAAGAAAATCACCTATAAACCACACCACGTGCACTGTTTATGGGGTGATTAGAATTAAAGTTGGATATTGACAACACAAGGAGACCTTTTGCACCAAGAATGGGTCAGGGGGGCCTTGACCATGATCATGATAGGAAAACAAGTGCCTAAAGATACTATTGAATACCTTTAGGCTCATGAGATTTGAATAAGTACTTGAACAAAGACATGAGTCATTCATATGTGTTCTTTATATGCCTTTGAGTGGGATACATCTATCATCATTAGGTTATGTGCATTAGCAATGAGTGTCAAGGCGTTAACATGGACAAGGGGGTAAATAAGGGACACAATACTTCAGTGAACCTTCCCAAGCTCAATTGCCATGAACAACACCTAGAAACCATGAAATTATTGCTCCCTAAGGAGTCCTTAGTACGCAAGTCTAATATAAGTTCCATTTCAAGGTCTTGGGAATCATGGATGTTATTAGGTCCTTGGGAATTTTCAAGGGTGTGAAAAATTCTATGGCCATCGGAATTTCATTTAATTCTCAAGCACCATAGAAATTTTCTAACCACTTCATATAACCCCTATGGGCTCTCATTTGCCTCTAAGTGAGATATGGGTGTCACCACTAGGTTAGTTATGGATTAAGAATGGATTTGAATCTCTAACGAAATTTAGGGGAGGATACTTAGAGCCTAATTCCCTAAATATAACTTCTCAATATCAGGCATCATGAATAACACCTAAAACCTATGAAAGTTCTAAAGATATATTGTAATGAACACATGTGAAAACTATAATGTGGAACCCTTGTAGGGAAAACTTAGCTTATTAGAAAAATATGAGCAACTTGATTAAACCACAATATATAAGCTAGATGTGAATGTATCTTAATCCCATATCAAGAATATTTCTCAATGACATGATTACAATTTGATAGCATCCAAGTGGGATACAAGTTCCATGAGTAGGTTTTTGTAGTGGAAATGCATCTTGATTCCTAAATATCGTGAATGGGGGAAACAAGGTGCCTAATCCATAAATTATATTTATTATGTTTATGTTTCATAGTTAGGAAAGTAAAACAGTAGTGCATTAGGCCCTAAATGTAGCTTCTTAGCCTTAATAACCATGAAAAACACTCACAAAGTGCAACTTAGCTTAGAGGGTGTTTGGCATCAATGTTATATATGGATGTGATTAACAATTTTTACATGCTAAGGATGGTCATGGTTCCATGATTATGATTAAGGGGGGAAACATGTGTCGTAGTATATTGCATTCTTATTGGCATCAAGATATTTTAATGAGGCCATGAACGAATATTTGGTTTTTGTAGGGATTCTTTTAATGACTTTGAGTGAGATATAGGCACCCTAAGTAGGTTTTATGTATTAAAAATGGGTCTTGAGGCCTAAAAATGGTCAAAAGGGAACATAAGGGCACTAATCCCTAATTCAGTCTTCTTAACCTCAGATGCCATGAAAAACATCTAGAAACCTTGACATGATCCCTCACTAGGAGATCTTTGGAATAGGAATAGGATATGGACTCCATTATGATGTTTTACGAGCCATAGATAACTTTTGGGGCATTGAGCATGGTTGTAGTCTTAGTTTCTTCACCATGGTTTAAGAAGGGAGACAATAGCCATAGTCCCAAAGTATGGCTTCTTAGGGTCAAGCATCATGAGTGCATCCCAAAACCAACACATGGGGCCCCAATAGGGTATATTGAACTTAGTAGACAAATATGGGCATAATGAATCTAGGTCTTGAGCACCAAGAATGGTTCTCAATGTCCAAGGAATGCCAATGGAGGAGTACAAGCCCCTTGGGCCCTAAATAAATCTTCTCATAATTAAGAACCATGAGAAACAACATGGAACCAAGCCTCTCTAGTGGATATTTATCATTAGACTTGGATATGGATGCCATTAGATCATTCTGTGGACCATAAATGAGATGTGATGCCTTCACCATTATTAAGTAATGAAAATAAGTTCCTTAGGTAGTTCTTGAAACTTCTTGAGCTCAAGGGAACTTTCATAGGGTTTCTTTAGCCTTTAAGTTGGATATATGTTCCTTGAGTAGGTTTTGTGCATTGGAAATGGGTTTTGATGCATAAACATGGTTAAAAGAGAAACAATGGACTTATAGCCTAACTTATCCTTAATTACCTTAAGCATTATGAACAACTCACAAAGGCCATGGCATAAGGCTTATTTACGAAGCCTTTAGGATTTGAGTTGAATAGAGCTACCATTACAAGGTCTTGGGCGTCATGAATGGGACTCAAGTTCTTAAACATATGTAGGGGATGGAAAGAAGAATATTCATCCCTTAACCTTAATTCTCATTGTCAAGTGCTTGAATCAGTCTTTGAACCAACTTTGTATGGTATTAATCACCTCAAATAAGGATATGGCGATAATGACTACTTTGGTTGTGAACTAAAAACGAGTTTCAAGGTTTGATGAAGGATGGGAAAGGAAAATAAGGTTCTAGTGTTGTAAATGAATATTAAGAAGATCAACCACCATGAGAAACATACACCCACAAACAATCCTTTATTTTAGGATATTTGAACTATCATTGATTTACTAAGGGTTATTATGGTTATCTTAGCAAGATTGATGGGTATATATGTCTTAAAAATACTTAAGGAAGGATACAAAGGTCCTTATGCATTCAAAAAAACTTCCTAGGGTCAGGTATCATATAAGTGGAATTGAAATACCACATTGAACCTTTATATGGGATATTTTTCTTCTATCTAGGATATAACCATCATTAATTCTTTTTGGGTAGTAATGACAGGTTTAGGACCCTAGACCATAGTCAAAACTAAAATAGGGGTCATGCATAAGAAAATAAACCTTATAGAGCCTCAAGTAATATGAACAAGATGTCCAGCCATTTACATTCCTGTTTTATAAGTTCTTTCACATTTAAGTGGTCTCCCAAGAATTTAGGTGGCTTTATGTTAATGTGATGGGTTTAAAGACCTATACTATGGCCAAGAGAAGAAAATAGGTAATGTGACCTAAAAGAATGTTTTGATGATAAATATTTTTAATGTACCTAGGTAGGATAAAATGGGGTATGTAGGGAGGTATCCAAGGGAATAATGAACATAATGTGGCCATAATAATGTGATTAACACCATTTGTAATGAAAAGGAATCATATAATTATAAGAGATATTTGGTATAAGACCTCTAGGAACACCCATGAGATATTATAAACCACGTGTATCATCATGTTTGACGTATTTAAATTGTATTGTCTTGTAGCAAGCATTGCTTATGAGCAATTCCTTCCATTAGTATTCAATAGTGTTACCCTCCCTCAAGGATTCTTCTCTCTATAGTCTTGTTTTGTTCATGGTGCTTCAAGACTTTATTTTGGAAGATTTGGAAAATGAGATGTATTTTATATAAAATGGTGATGGTACATAGGGAGGTATCCAAGGGAATAATGAACATAATGTGGCCATAATAATGTGATGAACACCATTTGTAATGAAAAGGAATCATATAATTATAAGAGATATTTGGTATAAGACCTCTAGGAACACCCATGAGATATTATAAAACATGTGTATCATTGTGTTTGATGTGTTTAAATTGTATTGTCTTGTAGCAAGCATTGCTTGTGGAGTGATTCCTTCCATTAGTATTCAATAGCGCTACCCTCCCTCAAGGGTTCTTCTCTCTATAGTCCTATTTTGTTCATGGTGCTTCAAGACTTTATTTTGGAAGATTTGGAAAATGAGATGTATTTTATATAAAATGGTGATGGACTTGGTATTGAAGAATACATAAAATAGACGAAGTTTAAAGATCTAATTTTACACCATATATATACTTCTTAATTTAAAGGACGAGGGTAACATATAGGGAAATGGACTTAATTACGAAGAGATAAAGACATCGTTAGATGGAGAATATGATAATATACACTTAGATAAACGGTTCATTTCCAAAACAAGGATTATAGTTTCATGGATGTATTCATAAAGAAAATGTCATTGTTTTTATTAACCCTAGTTTCTAACATAACTTCATAATTATCAACTTGGCTAGAATATTGCTAGTACCTTTGAAAAATAATTGAAGAACAAAGGTTCTAGGTGCAAATGATCACCTTTTTAAAATTTTGAAAATTACCACAAATAAATATGTGTTTCAATCATATTTCTGTTGCACATTTTATGGATGGATCTTTGATTATTTTATTTTGATACAATTTGAAAGAGCTATGATCAAGACTTTATTCAACCTTGCATAAAAGTCACATTAGGTTAATGAAAATGATTGATTGACATAAAATCTTCATCAAGGATTTACTATAACAAAAGTAGCTTTAAAAAAACGTTGAAATATCGCATAATATAGGAAGAAAAAAAGAAATAAAGAAAGAAAGGCATTCCAATTGACATATCCTTATTTGTAACAGTCAAAAGGTGACAACAAAAATTTGTGTGAAATCACATATTAACTTCCAATGATTAGAATAGAGAAATAATGTGCATAGTTCTTATAATGAGAAAATGAAAAAAGCACACAAGGAAATATGATTGTCAATGACCTAATTAAGATGAAGTGTGACAAAAGGCTATGGATAGGATGGAAAAAATACAAGAAAAATTGAGAGGATTAAATAATGACATGCAAGAAGAATGTAGGTCAACATTTAGGTAACTTATTCTAAAAAAATATTACATACAATTTGATAATATTCAGGGAATCAAGAGTTGAAGAATGTAACTAGTGTTGGTCTTCATAATTGCATTTGTCAAAATAAATGTTATTTTTAAAGAAATTGAATTATTAAGCATGGATTTCATGCTTGGATCAATGATTTTTAGGTCAAAGCCTCCATTGAAGGCTTCTAGGTTTTGTCATGAGTCAATAGAGTCATTGTCATTTTTATTAGACCCTTCTTGGGCTTTTGTATCATGTAAAAATAAATATTTTTGAGTTAAAAAGGTAATTTGTCACCTCCACACTAACTTGGACCTATTATCATGAAGTCGGTTTGGATTAGGTCTATTCGACCTAGCAAAAATGCTATAAATAGAGAGTAAAGTCGACCTATTTGAAGTTCTCACTAAACAAGTTCAATTTACAAGATAAAGAAGCATAAAAGAAGAGAGAAGTTGTAAAATAAGGAAGGAATAAGAAGGGAAGACGTAATCAAGTTCTTGGGAAATATCTCTCTCATAGTTACAAAGTTTCTCAGCTATAGTTGGGGCCAAAATTTGGAATCTACTATATGTCTAAAAATCTGTAGCAGGGGGACTAAAATCTATAGCCAGGGTGTGAAATTGTAGATTGAACCTACAATTGGGAAGACGACACTTGGAGACTTTGGGATGGGTCATCTACAAGGAGGAAGGGTTGATTTGATTATTGAAGGAGGTTTTTTCTAGGTCTAAAGGGTCTTGGATTGTCTCATCTTGATTTGAATGTACTAGTGGAAGAGTTGGACTAGGTTTTCCCCTTGGAGGAGTTTTTTCCCAGTTGAGTGCCTACATCTTGTGTCTTTTGTTCTTTTGATCTTCATATATATTTTGTTTTGTAATTTCTTGATGAAATAGAAACCAATAAAGAAGTAAAAGAAGCCAACATAAATCACAAGTAATTATCAAGAAAGAGGAATCAAACCCTAAGCATTTATTTCTCAACCTGTTATTAGAGCTAAAGTGAAAGAAGGAATAGTTGAAGATCACTTTGTTGACTATCATTTGGAGAAAGGGAAAGAAATATTGGATGGAAAGTTTACTCCATCTAAGGCAAGCTATTTGAAGAAGGGAATAAATATCAATAAAATTGAAGGAATCTAGATTGGAAGGATCTACAATCTATCTAGGAGAGTCAAGAGAAAAGGATTATTGGCTACACTTACAGGTACACTTGATGATTAAAATGCATGGATCATTTATAGTGGACCCTCAAGACATATGATGAGAGAAAGTGGAAAAATTCATACTATGTTAATAGAATCATCATCACATGTAGTGGAGATAGAGGACAACAATAATTATGCAATGAAGGGCCTTGGATCTATGCCATTGAAGATGGAAATCAAATCAAACCTACAACTCAACAACATCCTATATGTTATAGGTTTGAAAAAGAGTTTAATTTCTATTTCTTATTTTTAAGATAAAAGAGATAGGATATGTTTTGTACATGGTAAAGTTTTGTTTGAGGAAAGGATTCAAGTATTAAAAAAAAAACATTTATTGGAGTTCATGAAGGAAGACTATATAGAGGTATAACACCATATCCTCAAGCCCTGGCTCACATGGAGATCAATCCTATCGAAATTTGGAATAGAAAATATGGGAATATTCATTACAAGATAACACCCTCTCTTAGTCAAATGGTAAAAATAATCGCCAACATCAAGGAATATCATGAAGGAATGTGAAAGGGATGTGATTTGGAAAAGAAAACTAGAAAACTGTTTTACAGGAAGTGACATAAGGTGTAAGGAGATATTTGACCTCATTCATTTTGATGTGTGTGGTCCCTTGTCTAATAAATTTCTCGAAGGCCATATTTACTATGTGAACTTCATTGATTATCACCTTGAAAATACATAACTCTATATTCTCAAGATAAAGGATGAAGTATTTGAAAAGTTCAATGAATTTAGATATGCAGTTGAGCCCTTAATTGGAAGAAAGATAAATAATTTTAGATTTGACAATGGAGGGGAATACACTTCAAAATAATTTATTGCATGTTATAAAGAAGTAGATATTAAGATGTATCTCATTGTTCCCTACAACCCCGAGCATAATAGAGTAGAAGAAAGGAAGAATAGAACCATTTTAAAATGCATAAGGACTATGATATTTGATCAATATCTACGAAACTTTCAATGAGAAGAAGTAGCCATGACAACATTATATATACAAAATAAAATTCCTCATAGAATCCTTGATAATATGACACTCAAAGAAACATTCATAGGGAAGAATCCATGTGTAGACCGTCTCTGAATCTTTGGGTGTCCCACATACATCCATGTTCCAAAATACAAGAAAAATAAGTTAGAATCTAAAAGTATAAATGTTATCTTCATTGGTTATATCCTTTCATCAAAGTCTTATCAAATATACATTATTGAAGGAAGAAAAATCAAAGTTAGCAATGATGTTATATTTGATGAAAACCATGCCTACAAAATATCCAAGGATATTACCAATCGAATCTGATAAAGAATATGTACCTCTATTTGAAGAAGAACAATAAAATGACAAGGAACCTACAAACCAAGAAGAAGAATAGGAAGAAGAAGAAGCACCAACTCAGCCTATTCAACCTATAATCATTCTAGAAACAAAGAAGAGGAAAAATTGGTTAAAAGCTACACTTGAAGATGTCAAATGTCATGGAGCAACTAGAGGATTCTTCAGAGAAATAAAAAGACCAAAAATATATTCAATATATTCATCTTATATGACGAAGTTAATCAAAGTATAACCAACTACCTTTGAAGAAGTTTCTAATCAAGAAGAATGGAAGAAAGTAATGCAGGAATAATATCAATCCATCATGAAGAATGTGGTTTTGGAAATCATTCCTAGACCTAGTGACAAATCAATTGTCACTTCCAAATGGATTTACAAAATTAGACATGCCATTGATGGAAACATTGAAACATGCGAAGCTAGATTTGTTGCAAGGGGTTTCTCTAAAAAGGAAGGAGTAGATTCTAAAGAAACCTTTGTTCTCGCTACCATGTATACTACTATAAGATATTTGGTTTTTCTAGCTACTACTATGTGATGGAATATCCATCAAATGGATGTCATAATAAAATTTCTAAATGGAACCATTGATGAAGAAGTATATATTAAACAACTGGAAGGCTTTGAAATAAATAGCAGAGATGCTCATGTTTGTAGACTCAAGAAAGCTCTATATGGCTTGAAGAAAGCTCCTAGGGTTTGGTATGTAAGGATGGATGCATATCTCTTAAGGATTGGGTTTATCAAAATTTCTATTCATGCAAACCTCTACATCAAGATACTAAAAAATGAATCAATCATTATACTACTATATGGGGATGATTTATGTATTAGAGGTGTGTAACACATAATTCTAGAATGCAAGGAAATGTTGGCAACATAATTTGAAATGAAAGATCTATGACTCATGAATTACTACCCGGGCTTGGAAGTTTGGCAGAAACTCAGTGAGATATATCTTGGTTAAGGAAAGTACATGATCAAAATCTTAGAAAAGTTTGGTATGATGGATTCCAAGCCTATGAGTACTCCCATGATCACAAATATCAAGAAGTTGAGAAGCTCTAACTCTAGTCTTGTTGTTGTAAAACATTCATAGTCAATTTCAGTTGGAGCTTTGTCATGACCATTGGATAGTTGCTAAGCATATATTGATATACCTACATGGAAAAAATCATCACTACCTGGAATATGATGGAAAGGAATTTGAGTTAACAACTTTTACCAATTCAGGTTGGGGTGGAAGTGAGACTGATGGAAGAAGCACTATTGGTGGCTTTTTCAGTTTGTTATCTACAATCCTTTCATGGATGAGTAGAAAACATGTTCTGATTACATTAAGTAGTGCTAAAGTTGAATATGTTATTGCATGTGAAATAGGAAAATAAGCAATTTGATTAAGAAAACTCTTTTCAGATTTGTTTGGAAAGCCTCTAGACCATACAGTGATAAATTGTGATAATCAAAGGAGCATTCGAAGAGACCATGTTTCATGCAAGGAAAAATAATATCAATAACAAATACCATTACATTATAAGTTTCGTATAAGATGGATCACAAAGCTATATTATATTATGAAAAATGAATAGGTAGATGACATGTTGAAATAATCTCTTCCAAATAACAAATTTGAATGTTTTAGAAGCATGCTTATATTGGTTTATGTTACATATTTAGTAGCTAGGGAGAGATCAAGCATCTTATGGAAACGAGATGCTTGAGAGGACATCTAGTTGACCTATGTGTTGATGTTATATCCCCAAGTAGGGAGGGTGGTGTTGGTCATGGAGCTCCTACCTTGGATACACACCTAGATCCTTGGGTTGGTGTTAGAGATTAAAATCCTGATGGTACACAGAGAGGCTAAATCTTGCGTACACATTAGTCCCACCTGATTACAATATCCTAGTTAGGTCTCTAATCTATAGCATTGTGTGTGCTAAAAATATTCATACTTAATATCATTTTTAGATCTTCCATGTGCCTGTGTATGTATGTAATTATGAATACCTCCTTAGTTAAGAGGGAGTATTGAATAATGTAACTAGTGTCAGTCTTCATAACTATGTTTGTCAAAAAAAATATTGTTAAAGAAATTGACTTACTAAAGCATGAGTTTCATGCTTGGGTCAATAATTTTTAGGTCAAAGCCTCCATTGAAGGCTTCTAGGTTTTGTCATGAGTCAATAGAGTCATTTCAATTTTTATTAGACACTTCTTTGGCTTTTGTATCATGGAAAGATAATTACTTTTGAGTAAAAAAGGTCATTTTTCACCTCCAAACTAAGTTTGTTTTGTCCTCATTAAGTTGACCTGGATTAGGAATATTCGACCCAGTAGAAAGGCTATGACATTAGAGAAAGTTTTAGGTCTCAATTGGGCCTTAAAAAAAATATTTACAACCAAAATAATTCTTATAAAAATCAATAGGGTTTAGCATGATGATGTCAACCATGGGGGATGATTCACCATTTTTGGAGTAAAAAAGTAAAAATATTAGGAAATAATAATAACACTTTTTGAACTTGCAATTTCAATTTATCTCCCTCTAATCGTACCCAAATTTTGATCGGGATTACTCTTTGAATTTGGAATTTGATTCCTCATCCAAGGAGTACTCATGTTTCATACTTTTGATGGTCTCTGCCACATGAAAAATAATAAATACATGAAAAATGTGATTGCAATCACATTTTTTTAGTTATTTCTCATTTTTTTGTGTACCGGGGTCTACTGAATGTATGGAACATGGGTACTCCTTCAATGAGGAATCAAATTATGTATCCAATGAGTTCTGCCACTCGAAATTTGAATAAAACCATAGGGAGATAAGTTGAAAATAGGAGTTGAAAAAATAGTTTTTTCTTTTTTCCCTCTAAAATTTGATGATGTAATATAATATTATTTTATTATTTCCATTATTATTTTATAATAATCCTAATCAGACCCATTTTAGACCCCAAAATTTCTCTAACGATAGAGAGGCAACTCAACCTATTTGAAGCACTCACTCAACAAGTTCGATGTACAAGTATAAGAAGTAGAAAGAAAGAGAGAAATTCCAGAAGAAGGAAGGAAGAAGGTAGGAAGACCTAAATCGACTTATTGGGAAATAATCTCTCTCACATTTGAATTTTTTGGGCTATAATTGGGGATGAAATTCTGAATCTCCTGCAAGTCTGAAATTTTTTTAGTTGGGGATGAAATTTTGGATTGAAGTTGCAACTAGGAACCTGAAACTTTGAGACTTTGGCAGGGGTCATTTACAAGGAGGAAGGGTTGAATTGATGATTGAAGGAGGTATTTGACTAGGTGTAAAGGGTCTTGGATTGTCTCATCTTTATTTGAATCTACTACTGGAAGAATTAGACTAGGTTTTCCCCTTGGAGGGGTTTTACGATGGCTAAGTGCCTACATCTTGTCTCTATTGTTCTTCTAATGTTCATATAAATTTTATTTGGTAATTTCTTGATGAAAGATAAACTAATTAAGAAGTAAAATAAGCCAAAATTAATCACAAGTAATTATCAAGAAAGAGGAATCAAACTCTAAGCATTGATTTCTCAACATCAAATTGAGGGAAACTATTGGCTTTGGGAGGCCCCGCGTAATGTTCTGGGGCTTAAAGCGGACAATTTTTGGTAATATTATGGTAAAGGCTCCGTGAAGTGCGCAGAGCATAAATTGTAATGGGTCAAGTCAAAGGGTTTTCCACCCAAAAATAACGTACAATAATAGAAAGCGAGTCAGGTTGATTAGATCTAAAGGTAATGGTTTGTTCACTCTGAGTCTATAAGTCCAAGAAAGATTTCGTAATAGTAAGAGTAGTCTCTATAGATGTGTGCACAGAGGCCTGGTAGAGTCTGCAACTGTGTACGAAGACCTCTGCAGCTGAGCACACAGGGTGGAATTAGATTGTACTGAACAAAAGATCAATAAACATAAGTGTTTCTGAATTATTATGCATCTGGTCGCAAATCTATATGATATTCTTAAGTTATGGTTTTATGCATGATTTTAAGATCTATGGTTGCACGCATTGGTTACAATTGTTGAATGCTTGATTAAAAACCTTAATAATTAGATCATATCTCTAATAAAGATAACAATAATAAGGAATCTAGGAAGTACCTCGGTGCAGAGCTACGCGAGGACCAGACAGCTGTGCAGAATAGCATGAAGGCGTAGATCAGTTTTCTACCCCTCTAGACCTCATCAAGACATCCCTAGGGTGCAGAAACCTGGTTCCAGCACTCTCCAATACTACCTCAGGTGAGACTTCAGTCTGTGCTTTACGAATTGTTGCCGAAAGGGCCAGTAATGCGGAATTTTCTCGGCTAAAACACTTCTGAAACTGGGTCAGGCCAAAATAAGCCAACAAATGGTTCTGTTACTGGGACCAGGATTAGTCTAAAGGATGTGTAATCTTGGAACACCAAAACCGTACGAAGAAAGAGATTGAAGATTGGTTGGATCAGAAGCTTCATGAGTTCGTGGTATAGAAAAACAAAACTCCGTAGATATCTGAGAAGAGGTGGCTGGATCACTACATATGCATGAAAATCCACGAAATCTTCTTCACATCCTTCTCGTCAAAACTGTATGAGTGGATTGCAAGGCTAGCTAACAGTCTTGGAAGGTTTAAACTTGATCGACTAATAGTGTGGACTCTAGAGTTGGTGCGCAGGCTAGAGGCATCAGAAGATAAAATCACATGCGCAGTAGATCATTAGCTGGATCAGATAATAGGAGGGTTTATCGCTGAGTTCACAATAGACACAACCTAAGCTATAATGAGGTTGAGCGGCGTTTTTGCAAGGGACTACGGGAAGGTACATCAAATCCCTGAATACCTGGATTAAAATGCTGTTATGTGAAAAAATGATTATGTGAGTCCTTTTATGTCTGGGATAATGTGGAGCAGAAAAATTTACCTTGGGATTGAAGGATTAAAGAATAGTCCCCTGATTCCACTTTTGCGACAGAGCAAGGAGGACCTTGCTGGGTTCTCCCCAAGAAGTGTGGTCTGATTGATAAAGAAGCACATTTTGTAGTTACCACCACCATCCACACCATCACCCACTTCGCTTACCTCCACCCCATCTTCACCCACCCCACTTCCATTAACCCCAAGGGTTAGGATGGCGAGTGTGATCAAGTTGCCCGTATTTAGAGGGGTAGGAAATGAGGAACCGAATCAGTTCTAGTTCATGGTAAAGGTTGTATGGGAATCCCAAGGAGTTACAAATGATAACATTAAAAAGGCTACATTGGTGAGAAGGTTGCAGGATCGCGTGTTAACGTGGTATATTAAGCATTCCAGCGATCACCTAAATGTCGGAATCATGGAGATCCAAGATGCGTTGAACAAAGAGTTTGCCCGACCAAAATCAAAGACACAATCGATCATTGGATTTAAGGAGATCGTGATGCTTCTAGGCGAGACCCCCTAGGATCTAGATCAGCACCTGAAGAGTATGATCCGTGAAGCTAATATGACGCTTTTAGATGTGCAGCACCATGCCTGGTTTGTGGCATCCCTAACATCGCACCTAAGGATGGTGTTGTCACAACAGAAGATCTCAACCCAAGCTGAAGCATTAGAGATAGCGATGAGATTGCATGAAAATCCAATATAAGATCCTTGGTTGGGAGTTCAACAAATCCACGCTCAACTACAAAACCTATGCTTAGAGATGCAGAGTTTGAAACAGGATAGGCGGCCCGGCTAGAAGCACGAGAAGGGGTGTGGTGCATAAAATGTAGAATCCAAGGCCACCATAAGGATCATTGTCCTATATTCGCGAACTATATGGCAAGGGGGCCAATGCCGTTAAGACCAGAGGCATAGGCAAGACCAAGTACAGTACCTATGCTCTGGTGTGCGATCTATCAAGTGGGAGGAAAGCACACAATAGACGATTACCATCTATTGTGGAAGTTTACACAGACCCCCCAACAACTATTTTGCAGTTTTTATAGATTGGTGGGCCATGATGAATGAAACTGTCGAAGTTATGAATTATTGATGGATCGAACACCTGCCTACAAGATGTAGACTGAGGCATGAGGTAAGGATCCAACCACCGCAATAGCACACGGTGGGTTCCAAGGACGAGGAGGAATGGGACTGGGACAGTGTCGTGGACAATTAATCTGCTACAATTGTGGAGGACCTGGGCACTATGCGCATGACTGTATGAACCCAACAAGAATATATTGTCTGTATTGTGAGCAGTTTGATAATGAGATGGTAGATTGTCCTATGTTGATCGCTCAGATGTGAAAAAAAGGGGCACTACCACCCACTCCAACCCAGAACATCCAAATGATGAGGGTTGAACCTCGTGAAGAAGACCCTAGCATAAACATGGTACTCAGAAGAGGCATGACCACAGGAGAAGATAAGAGGAAGCAACCTGAAGAAGATTCGTGGGTTCAAAAGGCTCCTACAAAAGAACATGAGTCTAAGTTGGAACATGGGAAGGAAAAGTTTAAGGAAGCTAAGAGGAGCTTCATGGAGGCCTCTACTTCAAGTAGTAAGGATCAACCTCAGCCAAGAATGGATCCTTCTATGCTAATTACCTTTTTAGAGACATGTATGAAACTACTACGCAACAATAAGGCAGTTAAGGGATTACAAGAGCTGATCACTAGGTGCATAGGGTCAGGTGAGTAGCGTGTGGTCCAAAAACTAGGAAAACATGCTTTGCACATCGAGTGGGAAATGCGATTGACAGCACAAATTGGTGAGTACGAGATGGATTAGGTTATCTTGGACTTGGGTTCAGATGTGAATGTGATACTAAAATAAACATGGGAACACATGGGCAGGCCCACATTGGAATGGTCTCTTATTCAATTATGGATGGAAAACCAACAAATGATCTCACCCATGGGGAGGTTGCAAGGGGTGATACACCATCTAATACACCATTTGATTTGATAATTGATCGATCTGCAAGTTGCAGTAGAGAAGGTGTAAAAAGAAGATTAGGAAGTTTTAGTTGTTCCATAGTCTGTCTACTCATAATGTTGATAGCAGCCCCTAAATCAATCAAAGTATTTGGAATTTCTACCCAATTGATATGTGTTTTGACAATTGGACTACCAGGATCTACATACTTCTCCATGGTAATTTTTCCCATCATGATATCTGCAATTTTTCCTACCAAGTGGATTCTTCTTGCATCTCTTGGTTTCCTTCCTGGTCTTTTGAGACTCAACTCCTTTATTGTTTTTGCTAGAATAGGAATCTCTCTAATGGCTTGTAACAAGGTAATATCGATATAGACATTCTTTAATTCATCTAAAAAATCATAGTCAGGCAACAAGATTTTTTTTTTCCACTCCTTTATCAATTTGTAATCTTTCAGGAAAAGGAGGTGTGGATGAAGATGCGGGTTGCTCAACTATAGGAATTGTGGGGGTTGACTCTTTTTCTTTTTCTTCTTGAGTGCTTGGGTTTTAAAGAGATGCTTCAAAACCTTTATTGGCTTTAAGAGAATCTTCCTCAGAAATGCTTTGCTTTTGAGCATCTATTGAAGGCTTGTCTAAAAATCTACCAGATCTGAGTTGTACATCACTGAGAGGAACAATCATATAGGTAGGAAATTGTTGTCCTTCTACCATGTAAGAATTTTGAGGGTTTTTATTATTGGGATTTGGAAATGGTTGGGAAGGTAGTTGATTTGTCTTTTGTTGGAATGGAAGCAAGAGTTGGGAATTTGGATTCTGTTGAGAAGGTTGTTGTTGTTGTCAAAATGGAAATAAAAGTTGTGGATTTTGATTTGGAAGTTGCGGAGCTTGTTGATTTTGAAAGGATGGAGGATATTGATAAAATTGAGCAAATCTCCCATAATGATTTTGCATACCTTGTACCCATGATTGAAATGGATTTTGAGGTTGGGACCAAGGTTGTTGCCAAGGATTCCAATTTGGTGGTGGTTCAAAGTTTGTGGGGTTATTAAACCCTTGATTTTGTTGCCCCTGCCAAGGTCTCCTTGAAACAAAACAGAGAGACTCAATTGAATTTGGGTCTTCTTGAAATACAGCTTTGAGCCTAGGAATTGAAGGAAAATCCTTGGTCTCATGGCTTTCTGAACAAATCATACATGTTTCTACAACTTTTGCATCCAAGGGGCATTCCCTTAGAGCATGTTTCTTTCTACATTTTGGACAAAACATGACCAAAGCTTCAGCTTCTGCTTTCTACTTGTTTTGTATCTTAAGGGTGTCTAATTGCTCACTAAGACTCCCTAAAATATCAGTTTTGAACTCATCAAGCATGTTTCCAATCTCATCCCTACTTACTGATCCAGTTTTCGATTTGTTTGCTCTAATGAGAGAAGGATCTCTAAGCCCTTTTCCAGTTTTATATTTTTCCCTTGAGAGATGGACACATAGTTTTTCTATATCATGAAGTGAAAGTTGAGATATATCTCCTTTCCCCATCATCTTCAAAATATCTATCCATTCATCTCTAATGGCTTTTAATAGAAGGGCTTTCAAGGTTTCCTCATCTAGGTTATTCATTTTTGCTATTTTCAGGTTGTATTGAAATCTTTCAAGTAAATCAATCAAGTTTCAATCTTCTTTTTGCACCATTTTGAATACCTCATCCTTATGATTGGTGGGCATACAATAGTCCAGGTATCTATCCAAAAATGTTTGTTCATATCATTCCAAGTCCTAATAGATTGAGTGACTAATCCCATGAACCATTTTAGAGCAGCTCCCTTCAATGTTGAAGGAAACAATTTGAGTTTTTGAGAGTCTTCCATATAATCATAAGTTTGGCACACGACTTCAAACTCAAATAGAAATGTTTCAGCATCCTCACTTCGCAACCCATTAAAGTTTGAGAGGACAGATGGTGAGATGTTTTTCATTGTTGTTCGAGATTCCTCATCAACTATAGGAAATCCAAATGAGTTATCTCCATCCCTATTTCTCCCGTTGTTACCTCTACCTCCTCCATTGTTTCCTCCTCCTCTACCTCTACCTCTACCTCCTCCAAATCCGTTTACTACTTCCTCTGCGATGATAGTTTCCTCAGAGATTTCAGAGTCCTCTGGTTCTTCTACTAATGGTGAACGAGGAGCAATTTCTCCCTCTTCTTCTTTAGGTGATTCTACTTCCTTGATTACAATGTGTTTTCTTGTAGAAGTAAAGAAAGTGTCTTTTCCTAACTCAGATTCGGTGGATAGTGTGGGAGAGTCTCCTAATTTAGCTACTGCCTCTTGAATTCCAGGAATCCTAAGGCTAGGAGTGTGAGTTGTAGATGATGGAGGTGTATCTTCTTTATACCTTGAAGTAGATGGAGTTGTAAAAATCGAACTCTTGGCCCTAGCTATAAACCTTCCCCTAGAATCTCTTGCTCTATGCATGTCATTTTTTTTTTCTTCAAGTTGGGATAATAATTCTCTTTTTGATCTTCCAGATCACTCTAGGTACAGGAAGAGAGCATACTCAAGAAATTACTGAACCAATAACTCTCTTTTCTGATCCTCCAGGTCACACTAGGTGCAAGAGGAGAGCATACTTTGAGAAGTCATCAATTTTTTACTTTCCTTGAAATTTTCTTGTTTTTTTTTTAAGAAATTGGCTACCTAGTTTCACTTCCCTAGCAATGGCGCCAAAATGTTTGGTCAATCTAGTTTGTCCTAAATTGCTATATAAATTGTCAATAGGGAGTTGTAAACTGCTGAAGTGAAGTGCACTATATATGAAAGATAATCGATTTCTTACTTCTTTGTCGTTTTTTATTTTTGGTTTGTTTTTGGGTTTATCTTCTTGTTGATTCCCTAATGTGAGATGGAAATTCTAAAAATAAAGTATGGATATAAGTGTTCAAGGCAATGGTGACCTTTAAAATAATTTCCAAACTTCAATGTTTTCAAAAAGGTTTTCAAACTTGCAATGATGAAATTAATTACTAAGAGAAAATGAAAATGTACCTAAATTCTAATTAAACCAAATAGTGAGCTATTGACCATGAAACCCAGTATCCTTGCTGCTGTATAAAAAGAAAACTAAACTCAAAGCAATTCAAAAACTATAAGCAAAGTAAACTAAACCATATTACATCAACTCATATTCTGACCCCTCACCATTCGACTCGCTCTGGCTATAGGAGATAATCATAAACAAATTGAGTAATCTGATATCTAAATTGCATAAAATGAAACTAAGATCAAACTACGCATTCATAATTCAATCCCTTACCATTCGACTCACTCTAGCTATAGTAGGTAACTGAAAATGACATGAGTAGTCTAATATCTATCTTACAGAAAAGTAAATGAACAAAACAAAATTGAAAGAAATAAACAGTGCTAGAATTAGAACTAAAAAAACAAATCAGCAGAAGGACAAGATAATTCCATCATGTCATTATTCATTAAAAAGCTATGTGCACTTGCCCGGGCTATCTATTAGAACCTAAAATAAAGACACTGATCAGTTAACAGTCATTAGAAAGCATAAAAGAAACTATGGACAACAATCAACATGAATACCATAAGCAGTGTAATATATACAAGCAAACGATTATGGCAGCAGGAACGTAAATGAAGAAAGCATGAAACTATACAGTGATTACAGAACCTTGGTGTACAGGGGCCCTCTGCAACCTCGGCCAATTAGAAATCAACCACGAATTGAGCTTAAGAACAATGTCTTCTCATATATTAAAATGCAGTCATAATATAAGGATTAAGTCACAGCACAGTGGGCTCGTAACACAGTCAAAATTACATACAAAAAGCTAGCTGATATGCATATGAGAATGCTTTATTTATAACAGGAAATGACACAACTACTTCCTAAAATATATGCTGATAAACAGACACGTGAATGACCACGTCAGGAAATCTAGCAATATGGTAGCCATGAAAATTAAATCCAAGGAGGGTGGCTGTTAGATTTGGTTCACGAAGCAGTCCACGAGCATTAGCATGCCTCCTGGGATTTAGGAATTTTCCACGCAAGTCTTCACGTGGTGAAAAATAGAGTTCTGCCACCGTAAAACTCTTAGGTTGACCACCGCTTGACTGTATTTGACCACGGTCTTCTGTGAGTGATTCGGTTGAACCAAGGGGACACGTTCCATGTCCACATCATTTGCAGCTTGCGCATGTGGCCGGATTCTCCAATAGACACCTGTAACATAGACTTCAACAAAAAGGCTGCGGAAAGTGATAAGATTCCGCAGCTAACTGAGCAAAAATATAAATCAAACAATAGTCACAAGACATAGTTAGGAAACCATTTTATATGCTCTTTTTAAAATAATATGCAATGATTTGACAGATTGGAGGTTCAGGAAACTGGAAAAAAAGGCTAAAAAGGTGTATAGGGAAGATGCAAGTTTGGGAATCAACATACCCCCACTGTGAAGGTGTTGCATGTCCTCATGCAACAAAAATTTTAGTCATCCCCCTTTAATCTATGTATTCTGAAGCCTCTGCTAGTACATCCAGTCCTCTTCTCTTCTTTCTTGGTGCTACCACCATCCTGGGTTTCCTTATCAAACATTTGAATTTGAGATTGATTAATTCCCTGCTCAACTTTCTGTACTTTTTCTTTAATTTCTTGTTCTTTTTCTGCCATAGTCCCAAATGTAGCATAGTATTATCATGAATGATTTTGTCCACTTTGCTTTGATCCTTTAATGCTTCATTTTCTTGTTTAATGTGCCTGTTTAAAACCTCCAGTTCAAACACTTCTTGTTTCAAGGATTGGACTTGTGCATCTTGTTTTATGTGAGGCAGAGTAGATGATGTGCTTAGGCCCGTAACTCTCTTCTCTAAGGACTAAAGGTAATCATACACCTCTTGCAGTCTTGGATCTATTTCGGGTGTTTTCCTTGGGCTGACTTCAAAGTCTTGTTGAGGAGGAGGATTGTCTTCTAATTCTGGCCGAGAAGGACTTACATCAACAACTGGAGGACTGGTTTCAATATTTGGCAGAGGATGAGGTGGACTACGGCCATTTGGAGGTTTCTCGGGTGTTTCCCCACACAAGTTGATAAAGTGGGGTCCTTTTACTTGTGTTTTCCTCCGCTTTCCTCTAAGCCTGCTGCTTCTTCTTAAATACTATGGACTAGTACTCTCTACTTCCATGCTCTGTTTTCCTTTCTTTTTCTTCTTAGCTGTAGCAGCTTGCCTTCGAAGATGCATTAGTCTCTCAGACAACACTTAATAGTCTTCCTCTACATATGGCTCTGGTTATTAGTAGACATCTTCTATGTTCCTTTTTCCGTTCAATTTTCTATGTTTTCTGTCCTTAATTCTTTCCTCCTTCTCTTTTTGACCAATTTCTTTAGTTTTGCCAATAGGAGAGTCTTGGATTATGGCACTTTTTTATTTTCTCCTACTCCTTCTTGGTTCCTTTGGTGTACTGCTTTCAGGTGCCTCAGATGGCTCTTGAAAGTAGTTTCTTACAAGAAATTGTTCCCAATTATCTTTGTCTTTCTTCAATTGATCTTCAATTAGAATCCTCACAAGTCCATGATGATATAAATGAGGTTCTATGTCCCCTATCTTCTTTTGGACTATGGTGCTCATATTTTTGAAGTTCAATAATAAGAAATAGGGCAGATTAAGGGTTTGGTTTCCTAAGAAGTTCATCAATAACCTAGTATGATACATGTACATTGCCCCAAATCGGCCTTCACAAGTGATAAACTTTTGAATGATTAACAGTAAGCTAGCCCACTCTTATTTTAATGCATGAATAGGAATTCCTTTTGTGAATACAGTAACATCCATACCTAGGTTACGTAATATAATTCTCCATGCCTGCTCGTCCAAACTTTTGTGTTTAAACCAACGCTCACCTTCCTGGGGCAAGTCTGTGGAAGCTGCTATTAAGGCTTCAGTGACCATGAACTTAAGGTCTCCAATCTCCACCACCTGGTCGTTGAAAGACCTTGCAAAGGCTTTTGTTACTTCCTTATTGTGGCCTTTAAAGTTTTGAATGAAGCAACCTTCTTCAGCAAATCGTTTACTTGAGGGTATCCTTATAAGAACTTAGGCCCTTCCATTTCTACCCTCAGTAACCATCCCATCCTTTCCTCTGTTTGAAATTCAACTGAAATTCAACTGCGTGTGAGGGTTTAACAGAGGTAAGATGGCTAGGTTGCAGGGTTTATGGAAAAACAGGGGCTGAAAATGGAAGATGGGTAACGGGTAATGGGAGTTTTCACGAACTGTAAGCAGAAACAGAGGATGACCAGCCGAGGTGAGTTCACAAAATGGAGTGGAGACATATGCGAACGAGGTATGGCTTTAAAAAAATGGTAGGGTAGTGAAGTGGAGTCGGAATTTTTTAATTGAACGGTTGCGTAAGAGATGTTACACATTGATGAAATGGTTGCGAAAAGTACAGTGGAGAGGAGCCATAATTAAATGGGTCACATCTCATAAGTACAAGTGGAGTGTGAAAGTGTAGTGATCTATGAGTTAAACCCAAAAATTAATCATGAGACCGTTGGGAATAAATGCATGGTTCATGGAGTAAGGTCATGGAATGGTAATGGAGCTATTGTGGTAATCATTGCATATAGTGGAGCTTTAAGGTTTAATAACTATGCAAAATTGTGCCTTTGATTGCTATTTGAAAGAAGTTTTTGCTCATACCTTGGAATCCTTGTCATTTGTTGTCCATTAGCCCTTAATCAAATACTCCTTATTGATGTTTGTAGATGCTCCATGTACATGTCTTCATAGCATATGTTCAGTCATACATGCATTTTAATGATTATTGCACTAACATCTTGATTGTAAATTTGGAAAACAGAGTGGTGGCTGCGGAAACTGCTTCTGGTTGTGGAAACTGATTCCAACTACGGAAATTGGCATAGGAACCACTTGGCTGGATAGAGATAGTTAGATAATAACTATCTAAATGGAAATGGTCACGAAAAAGACTTTTATTGATGAAATGAAATGAAATGGATGAAGTTGAGTGGAGTGAAATGATAATGAAATGGAGTGGGATGGAAATGAAGTGAAGTGAAAATGGGAAAGAAAGAGAGATTTTTTATTCTTTTTTTGGAAAATATAGAGTGTTAGGTGTCCCTGATTTTCACTCTACATTTTCTGTATAAGACTATCAATCAGTGATTGGTTTTCAGGCTTATACAATTTTTTTTTTTTTTTTGAGAGAGAAAAGAACAAAGGCTAGACTGGTGGGGAAGAAGGATTCTTCTTCACCAGCCTTATTGCATAATTCTCTTGAAACATTTTGGCCATTCACAATAAGAGGAGTTTGAAATTCATCAATCGTCTTGATTCTTACCGCTCCATTGCTAAAGACTTTGTCAATCTCATATGGCCCAAGCCAATGGGTCTAAAATTTACCTTTGAAGTCTTTAAACTTGGAATCAAATAGTAATGGCCACTCTCCCTCTTGAAACTTTTTCTCTTTGATGTATCTGTCATGCCACTTAGCTGTTTGATGTTGAACTCGGTCAGTTCTTAGGATTGCTTCTTGTTTGATCTCATCTAGCTCATGCAACTGCTCCATTCTGTGCTTTTGGGCTTCTGATAGATCCATCCCCAACTGAACTTCCATCTTAAAAGTTTTGACTTGAAACTCAATGGGGAGCAGGACTTCTTTCCCATAAACAAGTTCATAGGGAGAATGTCCTGTTGTATTCCTCCATGTAGTTTTGTAGGCCCATAAGGCTTCAGGAAGCCTTTCAGCCCAATCTCTTCTATGTAGATGAACAGTTTTGGTGATGATGCTTTCAATAACTTTATTTGTAGACTCCACTTGTCCATTCGCTTGCAGATGGTAAGGAGTAGATTTTGTGTGCTTGATTTTGTATTCTTCCATCAGCTTCTCCATCATTTTGGATGTAAATTGACTTCCCTAATCTGTCACAATTTCTCTTAGGACACCAAAGCAAGTAAAAATATCCTCATAAAGAGAACTCACAACTGAATTTTCAATAGCAGAAAGTAATGCTTTGGCTTCTACCCATTTATTGACATAATCAGTGCACACCAATATATACTTCTTTTGCTTAGATGGTGGATTAATGGGTCCAATGAAATATAAAGCCCATTTTTCAAAGGGTTCGATGACTACCTATGGTTGTAATGGCATTTCATTTGAAAGAGTCGGTTTCCCTACTTTTTGGCAGTTGTCACACTTTTTGACATATTCTTTTGTATCCTTGAAGAGGGAAGGCCAATAATATCCTAAAGAAAGGATTTTATAGGCCATCCTTTTGTTAGCAAAGTGTCCACCGCATGGTTCATCATGACATGCCTTGAGGATGTCAGACATTTCATCTTCCCGAACACATCTTCTGATCACACAATCTGGCCCTGTTTTAAACAATTCGTTATAAATCCATGAATATTTTGAACTCTCCTGAATAATTCTTCTTTTTTCACTAGGAAATAGATGTGGAGGTAGTTTCCACGTAACCAAATAATTAGCAATATCTGCATACGAAGGAGTCTTAGTAGTTACTGCAAATAAATATTCATCTGGAAACTTATCCTTTATAAGAGAATATTATTTAGTATTTCGGATCCTAGACAAGAAATCAGCTACTGTATTTTGTTTTCCTGGTCTATCCAACACAGTAATATTGAATTCCTTTAAAAGTAAGAGCCATCTTGTAACTCTGCCATTAGTAACAGGTTTTTTCATTAGATATCTAATCGCAGAATGATCAATATGGACAAAAGTTTCATAGCCTGTTATATAATGTCTAAACTTATTGATTGCATGAACAATAGCTAAGAACTCTTTTTCAGTCACAGTATAGTTCAATTGAGTGGGAGTCAAATTTTTACTCGTATAGTAAATGGCATAAGAAACTAAATCCTTTTGACCCAACACAACTCCTAGAGCTGTATATGAAGCATTTGTAGAAATATGGAAAGGAAGTTTCCAATTTGGCCCTCTCAAAATGGGTGCTTCAGATATTTTTGTTTTCAAAGTTTCAAATGATGATTGATAATCAGGATCCCATTTGAATTCACAGTCTTTTGTAAGCAATTTAAAGAGTGGAGATGCTATTTTGGTGAAGTTTTCTATAAATCTTCAATAGTACCCAGTAAATCCCAGAAAACTTCTAACATCGTTTTGACAATTTGGAATAGGCAACTTTGAGATGACTTCAACTTTTGATTTATCAACTTTAATCCCATCCCCTGAAATATGATGTCCCAAAATGATCCCTTTGGTAAACATCATAAAGCATTTTTCATGACTCAATGCCTCTTCAAATGAATCACCATAAACTGTAAAAATCATCCATATATACCTCTACACAATCATGGATTAGATCAGAAAAGATTCCTAGTACTACCCTTCGAAATGTTGCGCGTGCATTACATAATCCAAAAGGAAGCACTCGATAACCAAAAGTTCCCCATGGACAGGTAAATGTGGTCTTATATTGATCTTCAGGTGCCACCTGAATTTGATTATAGCCACTAAAACCATCCAAAAATGAAAAGTACTTTTTGCCTGCTACAGTATCTAATACCTCATTGATAAAGGGTAAAGGAAAGTGATCCTTCAAAGTTGCTTTATTCAATTCCCTGTAATCAATGCATACCCTCCATTTACCATTCCTTTTAGGTACTATAACAAAAGGAGAAACCCATCGACTATCTAAAATTGGATAAATGAAGTTTACATTAAGTAGCTTTTGGAGCTCTTCTTTCACTATCCCTCTGAGGTTATCTGATTAGTCTATTGTTTTCCTCGATGTAGATGTGATGAATGCAAGTCTTAGGGTCAATACCTTTCATATCAGTATACTCCCATGCAAATGCAGTAGAATGTTTTTGTAAGATTTTGGTTAGCTCTTCCTGTTGTGATTTTTCCAAGTTTTTGTTGATATTCAATGTTTTACCTAGAAAGATCTCAGTGGTGGAGCTACTAAACTCTTCCATAGAGTAAAGAGACATTTGTCTAGATGATAGATACTCAATGTCAAAATCTAACTGAAATTCTGTGTGGTCATATTTTGAAGATGTTTCAAAGTTCTCTAATGTGTTCAGAATTTGACTATCTTCACTGATTTCAAAAATGGTAAAGACAGGTTGTATAGTGTCCTCATCATCGACCCATTCATTATCTCCTACTTCTATAATTGCTTTTGCTAGAGGATACAAATTGAATTTCTTTGCCAAATTTCCGTCAGAAATATACATATCCCTAGATCTACAACTGATAAAAGCATCAATTGTGGCTAGCCAAGGTCTTCCTAAGATGAGTGGGTGCCCTCCTAGATTACTCTTGGGAGTTAAAATCATGAAATCCAAAGGATATTCCCAAGAATCTAAGGAGACTGAAATGTCTTCTAATACACCATCTAGTTTGATAATTGATCGATCTACAAGTTGCACTAGAGTACGTGTAAAAAGAAGATTAGGAAGTTTTAATTGTTCCATAGTCTGTCTACTCATAATGTTGATAACAACCCCTAAATCAATCAAAGTATTTGGAATTTCTACCCCATTGATATGTGTTTTGACAATTGGACTACTGAGATCTACATACTTCTGCATGGTAATTTTTCCCATCATGATATCTGCAATTTTTCGTACCGGGTGGATTCTTCTTGCATCTCTTGGTTTCCTTCCTGGTCTTTTGAGACTCAACTCCTTTATTGTTTTTGCTAGAATAGGAATCTCTCTAATGGCTTGTAACAAGGGAATCTTGATACAGACATTCTTTAATTCATCTAGAAAATCATAGTCAGGCAACAAGATTTGTTTTTACACTCCTTTATCAATTTGTAATATTTCAGGAAAATGAGGTGTGGATGAAGATGCAGGTTGCTCAAATATAGGAGTTGTGGGGGTTGACTCTTTTTCTTTTTCTTCTTGAGTGCTTGGGTTTTGAAGAGATGCTTCGGAACCTTTATTGGCTTTAAGAGAATCTTCCTTAGAAATGTTTCTCTTTTGAGCATCTATAGAAGGCTTGTCTAAAACTCTACCAAATCTGAGTTGTACATCATTGAGAGGAACAATCATAGAGGTAGGAAATTTTTGTCCTTCTACCATGTAAGCATTTTGAGGGTTTTTATTATTAGGATTTGGCAATGGCTGGGAAGGTAGTTGATTTGTCTTTTGTTGGAATGGAAGCAAGAGTTGGGAATTTGGATTCTGTTGAGAAGGTTGTTGTTGTTGTGGAAATGGCAATGAAAGTTGTGGATTTTGATTTGGAAGTTTCGAAGCTTGTTGATTTTGAGAAGATGGAGGATATTGATAAAATTGAGAAAATCTCCCATAAGGATTTTGCATACCTTGTGCCGATGATTGAAATGGATTTTGAGGTTGGGACCAAGATTGTTTCCAAGGGTTCCAATTTGATGGGGGTTGAAAGTTCGTGGGGTTGTTAAGCCCTCAATTTTGTGGCCCCTGCCAAGGTCTCCTTGAAACAAAACAGAGAGACTCAATTGAATTTGTGTCTTCTTGAAAGACAACTTTGAGCCCAGGAATTGAAGGACAATCCTTGGTCTCATGGCTTTCTGAACAAATCATACATGTTTCTACAACTTTTGCATCCAAGGGGCATTCCCTTAGAGCATGTTTCTTTCTACATTTTGGACAAAACATGACCAAAGCTTCCGCTTCTGCTTTCTGCTTGTTTTGTATCTTAAGGGTGTCTAGTTTCTCACTAAGACTCCCTAAAATATCAGTTTTGAACTCATCAAGCATGTTGCCAATCTCAGCCCTACTTACTGATCCAGTTGCAGATTTGTTTGCTCTAATGAGAGAAGGATCTCTAAGCCCTTTTCCAGTTTTAGATTTTCCCCTGGAGAAATGGATACATAGTTTTGCTATATCATGAAGTGGAAGTTGAGATATATCTCCTTTCCCCATCATCTTCAAAATATCTATCCATTCATCTCTAATGTTTTTTAATAGAAGGTATTTCAAGGTTTCCTCATCTAGGTTATTCTTTTTTTCTCTTTTCAGGTTGTATTGAAATATTTCAAGTAAATCCTCCAATTTTTCATCTTCTTTTTGCACCATTTTGAATACATCATCCTTATGATTGGTGGGCATACAATAGTCCAGGTATCTATCCAAAAATGTTTGTTTCATATCATTCCAAGTCCTAATAGATTGAGTGACTAATCCCATGAAACATTTTAGAGCAGCTCCCTTCAATGTTGAAGGAAACAATTTGAGTTTTTGAGAGTCTTTCATGTAATCATAAGTTCGGCACACGACTTCAAACTCAAATAGAAATGTTTCAGGATCCTAACTTCACAACCCATAAAAGTTTGGGAGGACAGATGGTGAGATGTTTTTCATTGTTGTTCGAGATTCCTCATCAACTATAGGAAATCCAAATGAGTTATCTCCATCCCTATTTCTCCCGTTGTTACCTCTACCTCCTCCATTGCTTCCTCCTCCTCTACCTCCTCCAAATCCGTTTACTACTTCCTCTGTCATGATAGTTTCCTCAGAGATTTCAGAGTCCTCTGGTTCTTCTACTAATGGCGAACGAGGAGGAATTTCTCCCTCTTCTTCTTCAGGTGATTCTACTTCCTCAATTACAATGTGTTTTCTTGTAGAAGTAAAGAAAGTGTCTTTTCCTAACTCAGATTTGGTGGATAGTGTGGGAGAGTCTCCTAATCCAATTATTGCCTCTTGAATTCCAGGAATCCTAAGGCTGGGAGTGTGAGTTGGAGATGATGGAGTTGTATCTTGTCTATACCTTGAAGTAAATGGAGTTGTAAAAATCGAACTCTTGGCCCTAGCTATAAACCTTCCCCTAGAATCTATTGCTCTATGCATGTCAATTTTTATTTTTCTTCAAGTCAGGCTAATAATTCTCTTTCTGATCTTCCAAATCACTCTAGGTGAAAGAAGAGAGCATACTCAAGAAATTACTGAACCAATAACTCTCTTTTCTGATCCTCCAGGTCACACTAGGTGTAAGAGGAGAGCATACTTTGACAAGTCATCAATTTTTACCTTCCTTGAAATTTTCTTGTTTTTTTTTTTTTAAGAAATTGGCTACCTAGTTTCACCTCCCCGGCAACAGCGCCAAAATGTTTCGTCAATCTAGTGTGTCCTAAATTGCTATATAAATTTTCAATCCGGGAGTCGTAAACTGCTGAAGTGAAGTGCACTATATATGAAAGATAACCGATTTCTTACTTCTTTGTAGTTTTTTATTTTTGGTTTGTTTTTGGGTTTATCTTCTTGTTGATTCCCTAATTTGAGATGGCAATTCTAAAAATCAAGTATGGATATAAGTGTTCAAGGAAATGGTGACCTTTAAAATAATTTCCAAACTTCAAAGTTTTCAAAAAGGTTTTCAAACTTGCAATGATGAAATTAATTACTAAGAGAAAATGAAAATGTACCTAAATTCTAATTAAACCAAATAGTGAGCTAGTGACTATGAAACCCAGTATCCTTGTTGTTGTATAAAAAGAAAACTAAACTCAAAACAATTCAAAAAATGTAAGAAAAGTAAACTAAATCATATTACATCAACTCATATTCTGACCCCTCACCATTCGACTCGCTCTAGCTATAGGAGGTAATCATAAACAAATTGAGTAATCTGATATCTAAATTGCATAAAATGAAACTAACATCAAACTACGGATTCATACTTCAATCCCTCACCATTCAACTTGCTCTGGCTATAGGAGGTAACTGAAAATGACATGAGTAGTCTAATATCTATCTTGCAGAAAAGTAAATAAACAAAACGAAACTGAAAGAAATAAATAGTGCTGGAATTAGAACTAAGAAAACAAATCAGCAGAAGGACAAGATAATTCCATCATGTCATTAGTCATTAAAAAGCTATGTGCACTTGCCCGGGCTATCTATTAGAACCTGAAATAAAGACACTGATCAGTTAACAGTCATTAGAAAGCATAAAAGAAACTATGGACAGCAATCAACATGAATACCATAAGCAGTGTAATATATACAAGCAAACAATTATGGCATCAGGAACGTAAATGAAGAAAGCATGAAACTATACAATGATTACAGAACCTTGGTGTACAAGGGCCCTTTGCAACCTCGGCCAATCAGAAATCAACCATGAATTGAGCTTAAGAACAGTGTCTTCTCATATATTAAAATGCAGTCATAATATAAGGATTAAGTCACGACACAGTGGGCTCGTAACACAGTCAAAATTACATACAAAAAGCTAGCTGATATGCATATGAGAATTATTTATTTATAACATTAAATGAGACAACTACTTCTTAAAATCTGTGCTGATAAATAGACACGTGAATGACCACGTCCGGAAATCTAGCAATATGGTAGCCATGAAAATTAAATCCAAGGAGGGTGGCTGTTAGATTTGGTTCACAAAGCAGTCCACAGCTGTTAGCACACCTCCTAGGATTTCAGAATTTTCCACGCAAGCCTTCACGTGGTGAAAAATAGAGTTCTGCCACCGTAAAACTCTTAGGTTGACCACCGCTTGACTGTCTTTGACCACAGTCTTCTGTGAGTGATTCGACTAAACCAAGGGGACACGTTCCATGTCCACATCATTTGCAGCTTGCCCATGTGGCTGGATTCTCCAGTAGACACCTGTAACATAGACTTCAACAAAAAAGTTGCGGAAAGTTGAGCTGGCTGCGGAAAGTGACAAGATTTCCCAGCTGACTGAGCAAAAATCTAAATCAAATAGCAGTCACAAGACATAGTTAGGAAACCATTTTATATGCTCTTTTTAAACTAATATGCAATGGTTTGACAGATTGGAGGTTCAGGTAACTGGAAAAAAAGGCTAAAAAGGTGTATAGGGAAGATGCAAGTTTGGGACTCAACAAGTACGTAGACAAACTTTGAGGTAATAGAAATTTTTAATGATAATAATCTGTACCTCGCATTGCTAGGAATAGACTGGGCTATAGACATGAATGGAGTCATCAACCTAAAGAAAAGAAAAATTATATTCAAGAAAAAGTCTCTACATGTAATATTTCCGCTCAATCTAGCCGAAGGAGTACGCTACACCGAACCTGTGCGCGACGAGGACAGTGGTGATGAACTAGACTGCATTTACTAGATAATGGCGCAAGACTAGGATCGGGTGAATTTGACAAAGGACGGGTGAATCTCATGGGAGCATGACAGTTCCTGCATGTCAGATTCAGATGAAGAAATAGAGCGGTGGTAGAACCAATTGCATGAAGTAACAATGCTAAATTATAATATGATGGTTAGATCACTGCGATGCGTAGCGACTGATGCAAGGGAACTACTAATAGATGGGGGCACAACAAACGTGGAGGAATTCGTAGACCACTATGTAAAGGTGATACCAGAACGGAAGTAGCATGAGCGCAAACAGGGATGTTGTGTACGACAACTGCACAAGGGTGGAGTACATGCTGGAAGAATAGGTGGAATTGTTGCAGATGTAGAAGCCAAGCCCATGTACAGTTTGAAGAAAAAAGTGGTTGGAGCATCCACCGGTGACAAAGGATGTAGATGTATGTTGTGCAACCACCTCCCCAACTCAGAATCAAAAATCAAAATCCGCCACGATAGCATGAACAATGATGCATTCCGCTAGCCATTTGCAACAAAGCAATAAAAAAAATAGGTGGAATCATGAACAGAGTTCACTAGATAAAACAAACCAAGGGGAACCTGCGTATACCAAGGGTTCGATGGGCCTATAGGACCATAAGAAAAAAGATCAGTGTGAAGATGATTTTATCATTGAAGAGACAAGATCAAACCAGGAGGATAGAGGAACCTCCCCAGTCCGTAGCCCCCGTAGTTTGGATAGGACATGAGGATCGGGGTAAAGGAATTCAGTAGTTACAGGAAGCCATTCGGTGTGAGGGCTTGCAACTTCGTGAACTCGATGAAGAATGGGTATGGCTAAGGAGAAAAAGTGTAATATTGGATGAAGAAATCAACAAACTGAACATCGGAGTCCAACAAGTGGGTCGTGTGGAACTAAGCATAAGGGGACCAGACTTGGTCGGCCTTACTACTGCAGTGGAACAAGTTGTGACCCTACTATCATGGTTGTGACTGTAGCTCACTGAACAAGGCAGCGAAGAATGCAATGCACTACGGGACACAAAGGTACTCGAAGGGTGTCCGCAGCCCAAGCTAGTAGGGAAGTGGAAGGCTCGCACATGGGGTGAAACCACCTAACTATCTATGGAAAGCATAGTCTAAGCACTCCAAGCAGTTGAAAGAAGGTGTGGGACTATAAACAAGTCTGCAGGATAGTTGCACAAAAAGGAGGTTCTGCACAGGGCCAGTTAGTCATCAGGATCGTGGTCATGCATAAGAGGCTACACTGCCACGTGGGAAGGCTGGGAGGTGACCATTGACATCACTATTCATGACAAGAAGTTCAATTTATGGCAGAGAGGAGCGGACAACAGGCCATTAAGATAAGAATTCAAAACTAGATACGAAAAGATCTATCGCTAGGAAGATATTCATAACTTAGTAGAGGAGGCAATGGTTGAATTCAAATTCAAACGTTCCTATAAAACCCCTTAGGGTGGCCCAAAAACAACACTTGGATATTTGAGAGTTGAGCTAGTATAGAGCAACAAGCACTCAACTACCTGGCCATCTGTAAGTACATACCTGAGAAAATCCAGGATAGAAACCATGTTAGTTTCTAGAACCAGAGTAAGGTTCACGGAAGAGCCCTATCTGACCCGGAAGGAGCCGGGAGAGGCGACCGCTGCCCCAAAGGTTCCAAAGTCCCCACGCACGTCATGACCCTAGAAAGACAAGCAGACTACGGGGCCAATCAGGGTATCACCAAGATTCAGTAAATTGTCAATGGCCGAAAAGCGCAAGGTAGTCACCACTGAACTCAAGGAGGAAGAGGAAGATTTATAAGCCCTGATTGCTCAGATTGACGCATAGAATGAGGAAGAGAAAAAAATTTCCTAAGTACCTTCAGCGATAATGCTACCACCATATATCTCTCCATCGAAAGGGAAGACCAAGATACTAAAGGACTTGGAGGCCATGAAGAGTACGCTCTAGACCCCGCTTCTTCTGGATGAAATAAGGTTTGATGGTCTGCCGCTTAGTCGAGTACTAAATATGAAGTTTGAAGATTCAGATCTCGTGGACAACAAGCAGTTCCCCCAGTTGGCCATAGAGAAATTACTGTAGCAGAAGTGGTTACGGGGTGTGGAGAAGGTGAGATTACTCAATCTGAGGTGGATACCCCATTATCACTATGCGGCCATCACAATTTTCGTTATCCGATAGTTACTATGTCTACTACATGATGAATATATATGGCTGGAGGAACTGATTCCCATCACGGCTGATTTAATACAGTGAATTTCCCAGCTGCCTACTAAAGGAAATGATCCTGTAGCCATAGTAGGAATGAGTAGCAATGTGGGCCTCACAGACGCCATGAAGGCTAAATATAAGCTAGAAAAGTGGAAGCAAGAGTATGTAATAGCAAGCATCAAAGACCAAGGGGTGCATGTCACCACCCAGTTACTGGTAGGTAAGCTCATGAGGAAATTCCACACAGATGAGGTGCTAGCCTCTGTCATTGCACTCGTAGAGCAATGTGCATAAGGGGTTCAGTTCAACAGGGCGTAGTTTCTCTGTGGCGAATTTTTGACAAATTGTAGGGAAGCCCGAGAGCAAGGTAAGACTTTCCATTATGCATGGTTGCTCCTATCAATTCTACTAGTTGCAAGAGAGTTGTTGAAGGGCAGCCAGTTTCCCAACATTGAGAAGAACCTACTTGAAGTCGTACTTGAAGATGCCGCGAGGAGAGTATCCAAACATGGATCAACCATAGACCGCGGTTATCCCCAATAGTATACAACAGTTTGCAAAGCATAATAGATTTCAAGGCGGTTATACATAATCTGTATATTCAGGTGCGAAAGGATCCAACTCAAAAATGGGTAAAGCTTCCATTCATTGCAATAGATGATGCAATTTTCGAAGCAATGGCAACATGGACTCTAGAGTGGCACTCTCTAGACTTGGCCAAATTAGAAAAGATTGTAGCTAAGTAGGAAAAGAATTAAATCAAGCTATGCATCAAAACGTTGGTGGAAAGAACACACCAAGAATAGAAAGCATCCATGTAGTGGGGGGCGACCGAGGCAGCAGCAAAACCCATGAGTGTGGCCACCGAACAAATTGTGGAGGCTCAAGAAATGTCCATGGAGTAGGACATACAGGGGGAAGTGGAGACACAGGAACACACAGACCTGACCGCAGCATCAACCCAACTTAGAAGGCCACGTGTCTAGGAGCAACCACCTTCACGCAAAAAGACGAAGACAACAAGGACTTTGGAGGGAGATCTTCTTGCCAGCAGTGAACTAGTGTGTGATATCACTAAGGGTGCTCTGGAGGAATTGATGACAGAGGAAAAAAATGTGTTGGGGGCACTCAAAGCACAGCTGCAGGCATTATAGGTGCGACCCCTAGGAGGGATGATACCGAACCGAGTGGAAGATACATCCGCAGCTGAGCACATAGTGCACGCCCATGCAATGAACACTTTAGTGTTACCACCATGCACCGTCCTAGCAGACGCTAAAGGTGACATGAGGAGCTGTGGGTTGAACTTGGCCACCCTTCCTAGAGAAACCCTATACCAGCTGCAGGATGGGGTAATCGCTGAGCTCCGTGCCAGGGAATGCCGCGCCCTCCAAGTCTTAATGGAGGAAAAGGGAAATCTAGTGCAGGTCAGTCTACAGCATGATGACTTGGTCGCACACAACCAAGAATTGGAATAGGTCATGGCAAAGGTCTGTAGCAATGTACTAGAACTAGCTATGCCATTGGAACTCCCAGAAGCTGAAAAGATTCATCATATTGCCGCAGGATTATGTAAGGCCCAAGAGGAGGCTACGAAAGCTCAGTGGGAATTTAACTTGTAGATCGCCGACGTAAGGCTGAAAGCGCCGCCCCCCTACACCACCGAAAGTGTGAAAGTAGTGTCGTCAAGCCCTTCAAGTAGGATTGGAAGTGATAGAGCATGCTATATAGGATTGCACGGGATTGTTGTATCAATCCATTTTCACACTCACATCACTGCAAGAAGACCCAACGCTGCAGCAGGTAGAGACAAAAGTAAGAGAGTTACAACAAGCTTATTACAATGTCTGGGGGACCACACAGATGGTTTTCATTACTCAGTAATTGTCCAGGATGAGGGAGGCCTAGGCTCTCAAGGCACAAGTCAATGCTGCTCAACAAAAAGAAGCTATGCTTAAAGAACGCATCCAGCCTTGGATTTAGGAGGAATTCATTGTCACTGCCAACTTCAAGGGAAAGCTAGCACACATGCAGGTAGTATACAAACTCAGACATGCAAGGGAAATTGATAATGAGGCATAAGAGGCTCGCTCACAGCGGGTACAACGGATGGTGAAAGAATGTGTTGTGAATGTAAGCGAAGTGAAGAAGTTGTTGGATGACCTCCACGAGAAGATCAAAGCACCAGCAGAGTGACTGGAGATGAGTCACAATGATTGTGTTAAGGGCCTGTTGGACAAGGGAGGCCTCGCGTAATGGTTCTAGGGCTTAAAGCCCACAATTTTGGGTAATAGTATGGTAAAGGCTCCATGAAGTGCACGTAGCACAAATTGTAATGGATCAAGTCAAAGGGTTGTCCACCGAAAATAATGTAAAATAATAGAAAGCGAGTTGGCCTGCCCATGGTTTGTGGACCATGGGAATGTATAAATAGACAAGTGCTCTAGGTTTAGAGTTTAGTTTTTGATAATTCTTCATCAGATCTTTAAGGTAATGAGTTGTTCGCTCTGATTCTATAATTCTGAGTCGGGTTTGGTAGTAGTAAGAGTAGGCTCTACAGCTATGTGCGCAGAGGCCTGGTAAAGTTGGCATCTATGTGCGCAAACCCCTGTAGCTGAGTGCGCAGGGTGGAATTGGATTGTACTGAACGGAAGATCAATAAAGATAAGTGTTTCTGAATTGTTGTGCATCTTGTCACAAATCTATATGTTATTCTTATGTTATGGTTTTATGCATGACTTTAAGATCTATGGTTGCGCATGCTAGTTATAGTTGTTGAATGCTTGATTAAAAACCTTAAGAATCAAATCATATCTCTAATAGACATAATAATAATAAGGAATCTAGGAAGTATCTCAGGACAGAGCTATGCAAGGACCATGCAGCTGTGTAGAATAGTGCGAAGGTGTAGATTGGTTCGCGACTCCTCCAAACCTCATCAAGACATCCCTAGGTTATGGAAACCTGGTTCCATCACCCTATAATACTACTTCTAGTGAGACTTCAGTCTGCACTCTGTGGATTATTGCTGAAAGGGTCGGTAGTGCGGGATTTGCTTGACTAAAACACTTCTGAACCTACGTCAGGTCCCAATAAGCCAACAAAAACACTATTACATGAGGAGGTGTTTTAAGACGTTTATTGAAGACAATATTTTAATGTATTCTTAAAAGCTTTAATAAATTTTTTATTTTATTAAAATAAGACAAAACAAAAAAACTAGCTTTTCCCATCAGGTAATTGTCTTAAACTAATACAAAATGAAAAACCATCTTTTTCCCATCGGTCGAGTTCAAGAAAATTGTATGTAATTTTGTTAGAAAAAAAATTACCTCAACTTAGAGGCTCATGACTACTGTCTTCAATCCTCCATCACAAATTTTAGTGAGTGTTTAGGTGACTTTCCTCAAAGGCGGAAGTGATTCAATTTTTCCTACGTCAAGCATCTCATCTTTGTCCTCATATACCATTATGGAGGGAGGGTTCAACCCACCTTCGTAACATGCCATATGGTGTTTCTTGAATATGTGAGGAAATGTTCACTTCTTGTAATAACCCTTGATTGGTTTTCCATGTAAATAAAATAATACCAAGGTCATGGGACACGTATTCCAAGCTAAATGGTGGGAAAAACATTATAGTGGGAATCAATTGTGATTAAGTAATGGCTCTGGAAATTGGCAAAGGCATTAGAAAACGAAAATAGGAAATAGCTGACATTTAATTATGAAAATAAAGGAAAATAGGAGAAAGGGAAGGTGAAGATACACAAATTTGCATGCAAGGGAAATTAGAGGACAAAGGAAGGAAAATGAAGAAAAAAGGAGACATCAATAATAAAAAGGCACCAAAGAATTAGTTCATAGCTCTTGGCACAACATTTGGTCATTGACAACTTTTTGACAGTTTTGAGTTGAGTACACTCTCATTCTCGCATACTGTTGCACAATTAGAGCATTCTTAGAGAATTCTTGGAGCATCCTAGAATTCAATTGGATATGAAGAAAGAAGACAAGGGAAATCAAGGGCATGGAAGGAGATAGTTGGGTCAACAACTACAGTCTAATTACTTTACAGTTAGCATGTAGCATGTGTGATTTACTTGCTGGTTTTTGGATGCATGATATATGCATGTGGTTCCTTAGCTACATACTATCTTTGGCATGGAGATTTTCCTAGATTGATAATGTTTTCATCCTTTCCTTGTCATTTCATGAATATCCATGGTGTTGTGGGTTTCCCACTTGTTTCTATGATTAGTTCTTAGGTTACCTATGGTTTGGGGTTGGAACAAACACTTTGGAGTCATAGAACAACTTGGGTTAAGCTACTAGTTCCCAAAGCTTGTTGGTTGGGACAAATACTCTAGAGCCTTGTGGACTAGTCTCTGGATCCATGGGTTGGAACAAACTCTATGGAGCCCTGGAAAGTTATGGATTGAATTACTAATTCCTGGAGCCCTAAGAAACTTGTGTAAAGATTGATATAGTTGATGTTAGTGATTTTTGGACCATATATGTGAGATCACCGTGATTGAGGATTGAGGTGGTTTGGCCTCTAGGAGCCCTAGTTGGTTTTGTTTTGATAAAACCCTTATGATCTCACATTCATGATTGGAATATGGAATGGGGGTGATTGGTTGAAAGAGATATTTGGTTCAACCCAATTTATGGTCAAGTGGTACATGGAAGACCCTTACCTGGTTGGAATTTTCATATGTTAATATGAGATATTTTTATATTGTTATTTATGAGAATTTTCAGTGATTATATTGGTGATTTTATGGTTGATTTTCCATGGTTTCTACTCTAGTTATATGTTGGTTATATGATGTATTATATTTATGGATCATGATGTGTTTTGTTAATTTATTGAATGGTTGATGAATGCATGGACTAAAAAGTGTTATCATAGCTAGCTAGAGAGGGCACAAAGCCTTTGTACTGATTATCAAATGAAGATTATTGTTTTATGTTCATATATGCATTCATGACATGTAGCTCACATGTTTACCATATGTTTGACAAATTTTCTATCATGGATTAGGCATGTCAAGGTCAAGTTATTTCTTGAGGTTTTATTGGTTGGCTTTGTCATCCTCTTGGTTATGTTTTTGGAATGTTACAAGCCATTCTAGGTAGTGGCTTGGATGCTAACCTCAAAAAGTGGCTAAGATCTTAGAACTGTTAGCACATAACTCAGGATTTTAAGTAAAAACCACATCGAAGAAGGCCTATGTGTGAATTTGGGATCCCATAGCCACACTAATGTTGTGTTTTGGGTGTGGTTGGGGAGTTTCCCTAGTGAAAAGAGCTCCATCTATGAGTTTGATCACCTAGGGTAGTTTGTAGCTCTTCGGTGGGCTGTAGTCCATGAGGGATGTCGTTAAGTTGTCGGTGTGTTAGCCTCACTTCCATAAATGGAACTTAGAGGTTAGGTTGTCATAGTGACACTCGTCTCATGTTTAACCTAACAAGCTTGTGAATTTCAGTAAATGTGGGAAGGGTCATTATAGATTGGTATAAGATCTTCTAGGTTCAAACACTTGGACTAGATGGGTTAAAATGCATTCATGTTAATTGTTTATGTGTTCATCATGCATTAATATTTGTTGTTAATGTTTTTTGTGATTGTTATGGTTTTCATGAATAGTAGGTTGGACATGGATCATGGTGGTCATTCTTATAGCTTGTTTCATCATGATGATTTTGGTGTCATTATGTATATACATTGCACTAATCTAGATTGATTTTGTAGATGAGATAGCCTCCCATGAACTTCACTGAGGTATGATTTTGATTATGAATATATATGGTTTATCTAAGATGGCATGTTTGCAAGAGATAAAGACTCAGATATGATGAGCATAATGGTGGATTACAATTCATGTGACTCTCCTTATAGATCATCTGAGTAGAAAGGATACCAGTATTCTCTTGATCTAGTAGATGCATTGATATGTTTGAAGGAATAAATCATAAGTTGTAATGCATACAATAATAGGTCGATTGAGTCACACGAAAGAATTTCCATAGCTCAAAATAAACAGAGGTTAATGCAGTGATCCTTCAGAGTCTTTTAGATTTTCAAAAGAAGTAACAACTAAGGATTAGTCATGGATAGGAGGAAAGGACTAATGGGGTATATTGTAGTAGGTCTCGAGAGGGGTACATGTTGGACAAGGATGATATAGTTAGAGGTGGCACATGGTTGGATGCACTTGATAGGATAGGTAGTGTTCGTGGATTATATTCTAGTTCTAGTTCTGAGAGACATCACCATCATTACCACCAGGATCCTTATAAGAGGAGTGAGAAGAAGTATTTTTGAGAAGATTTCAAGAAATCCAAGGCTCCTACATTTGATGGAGAAGTGAAGAAACCAAAAGACATGGAAGCATGGCTAGTTGGGATGAACAAGTTCTTTGAATTGCATGATTATTCGAAGAATATGAAAGCCAAGAAAGCAATCTTCAATCTCAAGGGAAGCGAAGATATCTGGTGGGAAGATGTGAAGCGTGTCAAAAGAATCAAGGTAGAAGAGTTGATTTGGCATGAGTTTAAAAGACTCTTCAGGAAGAAGTACTTCTCTAAGAGACATTATGAAGGAAAGGCTAACAAATTCTATGATTTGAAGATGGGTTCTATGATCGATAAAGAGAACACAACTAAGTTTGTAGATTTGTTTACGTATGTGCCATACCTTAAGGATGAGAATAAAAAGGTCCAAAGGTTCATCACTGAGTTGCATTTAGCATTTAAAGATAAAATTGAGTATGATGATTGTTTGTCGTTCGAGGAAGTTATTTGGAAGATGAAGCATTGTTATGAGTAGTGTAAAAGTAAGTCTAAGCCTAAGCAGGATTGGAAAGGTAATGAAAAGACTAAAGGAAAGTGGTATAAGAAGAGAGGAAGGCCTCAAGATGTAGGTGATATGGATAATGTGGCACCATATAAGAAGTTCAATGCAGTTGAAAAAGGACATTGATTTCAATTTGATTAGAATAAGGGTGATGGCAGGAAGCCTTTGTAGTGCTAGACTTGTGGTGGAAAGCATCATAGGAGATATTTTCCATTGCATCAGGGTCACAAACCTCAAATTCACAATGCTAAGGAGGAAAAAATTATTGGATATGTTGGGAAGAGAATTCCTTGGATTTATGCACTAGTGGTTAATAGGAAGGATGATAATCAGACATCCATTATTGATATGGAAGGTAAGATTTTTTACAATTTGTTTTTATTTTTATTTATCTTGGATCTAACTATAGTTATATCAATCCTGACATGGTGGATAAGTGTTTCTTTAATAAATAAGTGCATGTAAAATCTTTATTGGTGTGGTTGGTTACAAGGACCAAGATAAGAGTTCATCATTGGGTGAGATATTGTGAATTTGAGTTGAATGGTATGCCTACATCACCACATATAAATGTGCTTCCTTTGTGTTGATACAATATACTTTTGGGCACGGATTGGTTGTTCATTCACAACACTAAAGTGGAATTCTATGATAAGGCTATTGAGTGCCTAGATGATGATGGGGAAAGGAGAATTTTGCGGGGAAAGAAGAATCCTACATCAGTTAGAATGGTTAAAACTATGTAGGGAAAGCACAATTCTAGGAAAGGATGTGTATTGTTTTCAGTTCATAATTCTAGTGGAAAATGGAAGGAAGATGAGGATGATGAAGTCTTGAAGTAGTATTCTATTTTGTAGAAATTTTGGGATGTGTTTCCTACGTATATTTCAGATTTACCTCCTCACAGAGAGGTGGAATTTTCTATTGAGTTGATGCCAGGAGCAACACCAACATCTAAGGAACCTTACAGGATGAGCACTTTGAAGTTGGTGGAATTGAATTTATAGCTTAAGGAAATTCTTGATAACCGATATATAAGGCCAAGCGTGTCACCTTGGGGTGCACCAATACTGTTTGTAAAGAAGAAGGATGGTACTTTCATATTGTGCATTGATTTCAGGAAGTTGAACAAAGTCACTATCAAGAACATGTATTCATTACCATAGATTGATGATTTGTTTGATTATTTTAAGGGAGTACCAATGTTCTTCAAGATTGATCTAAGACTGAGATGTGATCAAGTGCACATCATAGAAGACGACATTTACAAGACCACATTATGTACTAGGTATGGGCATTATGAGTTTGTGGTGGCTTTGTTTGGTCTTACAAATGCTCTAGCTACTTTCATGTGTTTCATGAATAATGTGTTGCATCCTTATATGGACATGTTTGTGATAATTTTTACTGATAATATATTGATATATTCTAAGAATGAGGAGGAGCATGCAAAGCACCTAGAAACAATTTTGATATTTTTGAGGTAACATCAGTTGTATGCTAGGATTAGCAAGAGAAATTTCTTTTAGTCTCAGATTCATTACTTGGGACATGTTGTCTACAAGAAGGGTATAATAGTAGACCAGGAAAAGATCAAATATATCATGGAGTTGCCAGATTCTGGGAATGTAGATGAGGTCATCTCATTCATGGGACTAGCAAGTTATTACAGGTAGTTCATTGGGAACTTCTCACATATTGGTTATCCTATTACATATTTGTAGAGAAAAGGGAAAAGGTTTGAATGGACTAAGGAGTGTGCAACTATCTTTGGGTAGTTGAATTATTTTCTTACAAATTCTTCAATATCGAAGAATGCAGATCCTGATAAAGAGTTTGTGGTATGTATAGATGCTTTCAAGGAACAACTTGGTGGAGTCCTGATGCAGGAAGGAATAGAGGAATGCCATGAGTCAAGGAAGCTGAATGAGCATGAGTGGAACTATGTTACTCATGATCTTGAGTTGGAAGCTACATTCATGCATTGAAGATGTGGAGATGTTTTGATGAGTTATCATAGTTGACTGAGGTACTTGTTTGGCCAACCTAATCTGAATGTGAGGAAAGCTATCTGGTTGGGTACCCTTAGTGAGTTTGACTACGAGACCAGATACATCAATGGTAAGGAGAATAGGGTTGCATATGGTATTAGTAGAAGAGTGTAGGTGAATCACATTTTAGTTGAGTTCATATGGGATATATTTACAAGAGAAGCTCTTGCATGCAGGGCATCATGATGACATGTACTAGTAGGTGAAGCATAGGTTGCAACAGCAGGGTGAAGATGATATAGATGAGGAGTATCACCTCACGATAGATGGCATGATCATATTTAGGAACAAGAGTTATGTGTCAGATAGTAGTGAGGTTATGAAGCTTATCTTGAGGTATTTTCATGTCAAGTTGTATTTAGGTCACCTGAGATATTAGAAGACCTTCAAAATAGTTAAGAAGTTCTATCATTGGCCAAACTTGAAAAATAGGTGGTTGAGTTTGTTGCGAGATATTTGGGTTATCAACAAGTGAAAGTAGAGTGTAAGCATCCAATTTGTTTTTTCTAGACTATTTCCATTCCAGAATGGAAATGGGAGGTCATTTCCATGGTTTTCATTACAGGTTTTTCGAGCACATTGAAGACTCATGATTCCCTCATAGTTGTGGTTAACAGGTTAAGTAAGGAAAATCACTTCATTGCAGTAGAGTCTATGAATTCATCTAGTGAGGTAGATAAGATCTTCATCAGGGAGATAATGAGGTTGCATGGTGGTCTTGAGAAGATCATATTTGCTAGAGACACCAAGTTTACCTCCATGTTTTGAAAGGAATTGATTGTAGGCTTCGGGAGAGAGTTATATTTTAGTAAAACTTATCATCCACACACACATGGACAGATAGAGAGGGTCAACAATATTCTTGACGATATGTTTAGGGTATATGTCATGCACCAATAGTGAAAGTGGGAGGAGTATATTCCACTAGTAGAGTTTTCATATAATAATGGGTATCAAGAATCCTTGAACATGAGTACATTTGAGCCTATTTGTTGGAGGATTTTTAATACTCCTATGAGTTGGAGTGATCCAATGAATTACAGGCTATTGATTGGACCTCATATGGTGGCTGAGATGGAGCAAAACGTTATGCAAATCAATAGAGAGCATTTAAGAAGTTTTATATTGGGGAGCATGTGTACTTGTATATCAATCCCAAGAGGATGTCCTTCAGGATTTGGTCATGTACCAAGATGACTGCTCAATATTGTGGGCCTTTTTAGATCCTTGAGATGATTAGACCAGTGTCCTACCGACCTGGATTTCAACCAAAAGTGAAATTCCATGATGTTTTCCATGTTTCATTACTTAATATACATGTCTAGGATGTTGATCGTGTGATTGATTGGTTTTTATTGTAGGTGGAATCATAGGGAGAGTTCCATCCATAACCTTCGTGCATTTTAAGATAAAACCAACTCATGCTCTAGAACCAAGCAATCAAACAAGTTAAAGTGCACTAGAAGCACATTGAGACAGATGAAGCTACATGGGAAATAACTAATTAGATGCAGGATTTGTATCTTTTTTATTTTTTGGTTGAGAAGATGTGTTTCATATATGTGTTTAAGTTATATATATTATTATATATATATAATATTATAATTATATATATAATATTATTATATATATATAATATATATATATATTATATATATATACACATACATACATACACACACACATATAGTTGTGTGTGTGTGTGTGTGTTGTATATATTGCAATAAGTTATGTTATAAAGCTCCAAAAAGCAATATGGTAGTTCGTATATTGTAAAGGTTTTATTGAGTTAACTTGTAAAGATTTATGGAAAGCATGTGTTTTGCTAGTTATAAGCGTCATTGAACACACAGGACAGTGTTCCCCCAAGGGAAAAGGGTTTTTAACAACCCCTGGTTAATTTTTCATGTAAATAAAATAACACCAAGGTCATGGGACATGTATTCCAAGTTGAATGGTGGGAAAAACATTATAGTGGGCATCACTTGTGATTAATTAATGGATATGGAATTTTTCAAAGGGAAAGAGGAAATAATTAGAATTTATTTATAAAAATAAAGGAAAAATGGAGAAAAGGAAGGTGAAGTGACAAATTTGAATATAGGGGAAATTAGAGGAAAATTGAAGGAAAATGAAGAAAACATGAGATATCAATAATAAAAAAGCATTATAGAATCAATTCATAGATTTTGGCATAGATTTTGGTCATTTAAAATTTTTTTACAGTTTTGAGTTGAACACACTCTCATTCTCTCATACTCTTGTACACTTAGAGAATTCTTGGAGTATCCTTGGAGAATTCTAGCATTCACTTGGATTTGCTGAAAGAAGGTAAACGAAAGAAAGGCAACGCAAGGAGATAGTTGGATCAACAACTACCAATGGATTTCTTTCTAGGTAGTAGGTTGCATATGTGATTTCCTTGTTATTTTTTGGACGCGTGGTATATGCATGTGGTTCCTTCGTTATGTACTTCATTGGCATGGTGTTTTTCCTTGATTGATAGTGGTTTTCCTAGATAGCCATGGTGTTGTGGGTTTCCCACTTGTTTTTCTAATTGGTCCATAGGTTCCCTATGCCTATGGGTTGGAACAAATTCTCTGGAGCCCTAGAATAACTTGGTTTGAATTACTAGTTCCTAGAGCCTATTGGTTCTAACAAATGCTCTAGAAACTTGTGGGTTGAGTTACTAATCCTTGAAGCAATGGGTTGGAACAAATGTTTTGGAGCCTTGGAAGGCTATGGGTTAAGTTACTAGTTCCTAGAGCCCTGGATAGCTTGGATACAGACCGATTTGGTTGATGTTAATGATTTCTAGACCATATAGGTGAAATGATTATGATTGAGGGTTGAGGTGGTTTAACATCTGGAAGCCCTAGTTGGTTTTGTTTTGGTTTAACTCTTATGATCCCACATTCATGCTTGGAATATGGAACATGGGTGATTAGCTAAAAGAGAGATTTGGCTCAACGTAATCTATTATTGAGTGGTACATGGAATTCCCTAACTTGGTTAGCATTTTCATATGTTAACTTTAGATATTTTCCTATTGTGATTTGTGAGCATTTATAGTGATTATGTTGGTGATTTTATGGTTGATTTTCCATGGTTTCCATTCTTTTTATATGTTAGTTATATTATGTATTCTATATGGTTTGTGATATCTTTTGTTAAGTTATTGAATGGTTGATAATGAATGGGATAACAAATATTATTGCAACTATCTAAAGAGGGAATAGAGTCTTCTTGGTGATTCTTATATGAAAATTATCAACTTATTGTTAGATATGCATTCATAATATGTAGCTCACATCTTTACCATATTTTTTATGAAATGTATATCATGGATTAGGCATGTCTAGGTAAAGTTCCTGCTTGATTTTTGACTAGTTGAGCTTTCCATCCTCTTGTTCATGTTTCTAAAAAGTTACAGGTTGTTTTGGGCAGTGGTATGGAGGCTAGCCTAAAAAAGTGATTGAGATCTCGAAACTGCTGGCACAAAATTGGGGATTTTAGGTCATAACTGCATGGAAGGAGGCCTATGTAGGTGGTTAAGAACCCATAACCACATCGATGTTGTGTTATGGGTGTGGTTGGGGAGTTTCCCCGTTGAAAAGAGATCTAGCTCAAGGTTTGATCATCTAGGGTGGTTTGTAGGCTCCTGAGTGGTCGGTAGTGTGAAAATTTATGAATCTATACAAACAAAAATCTTACTACAGTCACTCGTTTAGCATCTCCTACTTGTTATTTCATTTAACAAGTTATCTAATTAAAAATAATGATGAAAAAAAATATTGTAGACTACACTGACATACAGATCATAAACTAAAAAAATATATGAGACAAACACACAAGGGACACCGTTATTTTTGGACAACACGTCCCTAGAAAACCCAACACAGGAAAATTGATGCAGTAGATAGAGGGTTTGTATTATTAAGCAAGTAGAATCTGAGTAAAACAAGTTGCCTCTCACACCGGCTAACCTTTCAGAGAAATCACGGCAGTAAGAAATACATACGAGGGTTTACCTTGTTCTCCAAGTCACAGCTGATCCACTCAGTGGCCTGATTCCATCAAACACTATGAAATTCGAGTGCAATCACTGCTTCGGCCAACATTTTTCCTCTAGGAGACTATATCACCCCCTTCTGCTGGATCGATTTGTTGGAGGAAGACTGTTTTTCATCCCTCCTAGCTCAAATCCTCGCTTTTGCAGTAAAATATTTGACTTCTGACTAATACTCTACACCGCCACTGCAAGAGACCCTCCTTGCCTGCATCAACACTATCTGAGCTCCTTCTTAGGCTTTGTAGGCCTCTGTGCTTTCTCTCTGATTCTATTGTTTCCTCTCTGCCATGTATTATTTGGCTTGGAACTTCTTTCTGATCCAAATCTGTGCTTCTTCCCCTCTTACTGCAACTCATATCACTTGTTTGATTTTCTCAACAAACCACGCCCTAGAAAAATCGAACTAACTAATGAACTTGGTGTCTCTAATTGACCATCAAGCCTCCTCTTATACTTTTCCTATGGATGAATCAAAGGTTAAGATTAAGTCCCTAATCAATGGCTAAGATCAAAACAGACTTGATCCTCATCTCTTAGAAGCTTCTCGCAAATATTTTTATTAATACCCATTAATATTTTAATTTTCCTAAGTTTACACTTAGGAACACCATTAAAAATATTAATTATTTTAATAGCTCACAATCAAGGTGGAATTTCTCCAAACAATTTCGTGGTCCTGAAGATATTATGTATTCTAGCCCCTCCACAAAATTTTGGATCTAGAGCACATTCAATGCTACCCAAAATGAACACTCCCTCTTAGCGAGGAATGTTCTCTAGCAATACTCCCCAATAGAAGCATTAAACTAATCCATGGCATCGATCCTCTTTTCTACTGATGCTTTACCTATTGCCCTTCATCCACTACACTGTTGCATCTTGTACTTCTTCCCACGACACTACCATTTTCACTGCTACATCAATACTACAACTCCCTCAATATGTTGCATCATGTTTCCCATAGCACTGCCACTGCTAACGGTTGCACTGCAACTCAGTTGTAGAGAAGTAAGCAACTAAAAAGGTCACCGAAAAGTTGACATGCTGGTTAGTCTAGATGTCCTTGGATGTTGAAGCTACCTCTTTTGTTAATATATGTTGACCCCTTGATGCTACTATGTTGTTATTGTATCTTCTATGTGCCTCCTGCACTACTGCAACACTCCACTGCGTTGCTTCAGACTTTGGAACTCTAGCTTTGCCCCTATTGATCCATCATCCCTCGCACCAACTAACTCCCATCATTCTACTACTATCATTAAGGGCTCCTGTAGCAATATGTGATCCAAGAGTTTGGGCACCTCAAGGATCCTACCCCTATGTAATCCTCTGGATTACGCCTCTATGTCACCCCACCTTTTCTCCAGAGGTGCATGAGCACTCATGGCACAATCCTCATCATCAACCTCCTTATTAGCTTTTGGTAGAGTAGACTTTGAGTCAAACTTCTCTTCCTTGTGGTTTTTCCGAGGGCACTAAGTTGTGAAATGTCTCAGTTCCCCACACCTTAAGCATGTGGCTTTGGTTATATCCTTTTTCTTCCCTTGTTGTCCCGATGATGCGAGAGCTGCATCCTCCTCGTCCTCCTTCTTGACTTTGACTCCTTTTCTGCTACTTCCCACCTTGGTTAACCACCTAATATCTTCCTATCGAAGAGATGCCCACATTTCCTCCCAATTGGGAACAGAAGCCTTGCCTAAAATGCTCTGGACAAAGGTCTTCCAGTCTTCAGTGACTTCATTCAGGGTGGTCCTGACCATGAACTCAAGATTTGGTGTAGACCCCATGGAAGTCAGTTGGTCTCGAATCGCTTGCAATATGAGAACGAAGGGATTTATTTATTCTCCCTTCTACATCTGATACTGTCTCAGCTTGTTGTCAAGCAACATATTCTGTTGAGCTGAAGTTCCCTCATACAAGATGGTCAAGGCCTCCCACATTTCCCTTCTTGTTTCTTTTTCAGCAATATGTGGGATCACACGATCCTTGACCATGTCCAAGATCATACACTTCTACTTTGATTAAGCCTCCTTGTATTTCTTGAGAGGACCAACATCGACCATAAAAACAACTATTTTCAAGGCATAATCCTTGATGTGATTCTTGTCCAAGACGGCCAAGATCTTGGCCTTCCAGATGACAAAGTTGGATGCTCCATCCAATATGGCCTAACCCCTCAGTGCATTCACTGCCATCTCTACTCAAAAAAGTATAGAATAGGTTCTCTTCTCCCTCTCTTGTTGCTGCCCCAACAAGACTCAGATCTAGACTTATTTGGTGCTAGAAATCCCCTAAGGAACAATTTCCTTCTAGAATCCCTCTGTGTCTTGATTTCCTTCATAGAATTCCTCTCGCAAAATAATTTCGAATCACCCCTTATCCAATCCTCTTTTGTTGCTGCTCAGCAACTCAAACCTAGATTTCTTTGGTAATAAATTTGTTAAGGTAGTAACTCCCTTTACCTTTGCTTCATCTCCACAAACAATATTCTCCAAAAACAACAACAACATCCCACCAACACCACAAATCGAATCTGCACTACTCCTATTGCCCCGACAACTGACTGATCTAAGCCCCTTAGGCTTTGTGATAGCCTAGAGAGCTGACACAATCACTGTGTGAGATCCTCTCAGCTACTTTGTCTCCTCCTCCTAGCTCGGAAAGCTGACGCTGGCACTGCATGAGCTTTAGCATCACTCCTCTAGTATTGCGTTACTCCTTCAGTTATTCCTCTGGCTCTAAAACAATAGTGTCACTCGAGACAAATGCCTCTCTACAGTAGATTTGCTCAATCTCCCAACTGATGGCTTCACTTTCCTATGATCTTCAATCCCTCTGATACCATGTGAAAATTTTGGAATCTATACAAACATAAATCCTACTATAGTCACTGGTTTATCATCTCCTACTTGTTATTTCATTCAACAAGTTATTTAGTTATAATTAATGATAAAAGACACTACTGCAGACTAGATTAACATAGATATAATAAAATGAAACAGTAGATGAGGCAAGCACACAAGGGACACTGTTACTTTTGGATAACACATCCATAGAAAAACCCAATGTCGAAAAATTGGTGTGACAGATAGAGGGTTTGTATTATTAATAATGTAGAATATGAGTACAATAGGTTGCCTCTCACACCAGCTAATGTTTCAGAGAAATCATGACAGCAAGAAACACATACAAGGGTTTACCTCATTCTCCAAGTCATAACTAATCCACTAACTAGCCTAACTCCGGAAAACACTGTGAAATCTTAGCGCAAACATTGGTTGGGCTAGTGTCTTGCCTCTAGGAGACTGCATCACCCCTTTTGTTGGATTTATTTGATGGAGGAAGAATAAAATTCATCCCTCCTGGCTCAGAACCTCGCCTCTCCAACAAAATCTCAGACTTATGATGCATACTCTACACTACCACTGCAAGAGACCCTCTTGGTCTATGTTAGCACTGTGTGAGCACCTTTCTAGGCTCTGTAGGCCTCTATGTTGCCTCTATCTCTTCCACATACACTTTATCTATGAACTCCTTTTTTATCAAAATATCTACTTCTACCCCCTTACTATAACTCAGATGAGTTGTTCGATTTTCTCAACAAACCATGCCCCAGAAAAATCGAACTGACTGATCAACTTGATGTGTCTCCAACTGATCCTCAATCCTCCTCTTATACTTTTCTTGTTGATGAATCAACGACTGAGATTAAGTCCCTAATCAATGGAGAAGATTAAAATAGACTTGATCCTCGTCTCTTAGAAGCTTCTCAACCATATTTTTATTAATATCCGTTAATATTTTTATTTTCTTAAGTTTAGACTTAGGAACCCCATTAAAAATATTAATTATTTTAATAACTCACAATCTGGGTAGAATTTATCCAAACGATTTCTGGGTCTTGGAGATCTTATGTATTATAGCTCATGCAAACAATTTCAGATCTAGACCACATTCGATGCTACCAAAAATAAACAGACATTCCCTGAGGGGTGTCAGTAAGTTGTCGATGTGTTAGCCCCAGTTTCATAACTAGAACTTGGAGGTCAAGTCATGTCATAGTGACACTCATCACATGGTTTCCCTTACGAGATTGTGAATTTGTGTAAATGTGGGAGGGGTCATTACAATTCACTCCTCACTAGTCGATATCGGGTTTTCAGTGCCTACACTATGTAAAAAGTAATTGGATACAGAGGGATTTACTTTTTGCTCGACTAGTTTTCTTAGACTATGATATAATATTTCATGTACATGTAGATGCCTCTACCATCACACTGGGAAATTTTCTAGCGTAACCTCCTCTTCGGTCCTATGTTCTCCACTGATGAGTAAGAACTTAATCTTGAAGCCAAAGGCTATCAAATTTTGAGATTCAGAGATACTTGAAGAATGTTTCTAACAAAAGGTAGAATAAGAGGGATGGCATGGCTGATCTAGTGTGTTGAGTTAGGGTAATTGGTCGAGGTTTTTGGTAAGAGTCTCATGGAAATGGGGATCATTAATGGAGAGTTTCATTCTATCGTTTAAGGGGCTTCCACAAGAAGTTAATTATAGTGGAAAACCGGTCATTTGGTGATACCAACATTTTCCATCGAAACCCTGCTCAGTATGGGGGTCTAAAAATTTTAACAAGTTCATTCTCAACTACGTATTTAATCCCATTTTTCTATTCATAACATGATTTTGTATTTACGCACTGGGGTCCAGCAGAGCGTTCCTTGAGGTGTTCCCCAAATCCATGATACTGATCGTAATAATTTTTGGGTTTCCTCATACAACTGGATCTCTTTCCCGATTCATATCAGCTGATAGTTCCATAGTTATAACAAAGTGTTTTTTTAAGTTTTCCTCATCTTGTATGTATTCCTTTAGCTTTTCCCCACTCTCTGAGTTCCAGTAGATAACCCTTACTCTTAAAATTTATTTTTATGTGTTTTTCATGTTTTCTTTTTTCTCATGGTGTTCCCTCTTATCCTAAGCTTGAATCTGGCAAAAGAACCATGACCGAGTATCATTATTTCGTTTATTTCGATTGAAAATGAATATATCTGAGTTTTAGTAAGGGTTTTTGAAACCCTTTTTGACATAGGATTTTTCACACTCTTAGGAAAGTCTCACGACGTTTAGGTCTAGAAATTTGGACTCATATTTTATTTTTATTTTCTTGATATTCCTCTACAAAAACCCTTCATAATTTTATATATTTATATGAATGATTAGTTTTCTGAATTGCTTATTACTTCCTTTCTCTAGATTACTTAGAACCACTGTTTCTAGAGTACCCTTTAGGTAATATGGTTATCCATAATTTTAATTAAATACAAAGTTTTATATTTAAAATAAATACTAACATTTATCTCCTTTTTGATGTAGTAGGTTTTCTTCCCTATCCTATTTTTAGGTCTTCCACAACAATACAATAAATTTACTTATTTTTGCTATGATTCTCCCATAGTACCATATTATGTTTATAAGTGTATGGGAGATAATGCCATGTTTGTGGCAAATTCTTACCTTTTTTTCTTGTAGAGGTTTTTTTGATATAAACACCGCATTGTTGAAGTGTTGAACTTAAGGTATCCTGTAACAATTATCTATAGTAACGTCTCCAACCGACATGTATCTCCTTGTTGTCATTTATTTCTATATACTGGACAATTCATACAATCTACGACTACATATACTTAAGCAGACTAATTGTTGAATTCATCATATTCTATACTGCATATACTATGTTGAATATTTATAGGGTACTTAAATCCCTTTTACTTTTAAATTCCTATTTAGCTATACAAATAATTTCTTGTGTCTTTGACGCTTCCTGTTCAGAGTATGTATCTTATGGTAATTAAATATGGCATAACTTGATACCCATATCTCAACGTATTTAGTGATAGCCACATGGGTTAAAATTTGTGCTAATACAAAACAATATATATTGTATACTATATCCTTCTTTCATATAAGGGGTTTACTAATACCTTTGAAACTATAGTTCCCAGTATTATAATACGCTTATTTTTTTAATTTATTACTATGCAATAACATCCCATACATAGTTTACTTTAGATAAAATTATGATTTTATGTGTTTTTTACCTTGTACTATAATAATAACTTAATTTTCTCAATACATACTAATAATTCTCTCCCTTGAACGGGTATTTTAATTGATTACAAATATATAACCTCCTAAAATTTATCTTGGGCATATACATATTTCTATGTGCTTTAATGTATAACATATTTTCTCTACCCATAACCTATTTTATGTTGTTGATAAAAATAACCATTTGAAAGAAATATTTAGTTTTGGTATGTGCTCATGTCTAGTTTAATTCTCAACATTGCTTGTAGTCATGCATGTCTCATAATTCCTGTCACTATTAGTAGAGAATTGCCTACTGCACTTAAAATGATGTTCCCAACAATTATTCCTACATTGTTACAATTGTGTTTATGGGTAGCCCGTGTTCTACCTCTCCCATAACCTCCATGTCAATCACATTTATTACCATTTGCTCTCATGGTTTAGAAAAACACTCCCGCAACTAATTGACTACATTCTTATTTGTTGGAGAATCAGGTCCTCTTAACACAAAAATTGCACTTGTTTGGTTAATTTTGATTCCCTTATTTAATTTTTATCTGAATGATCACATTCACTATAAAATTTTCCATAATTTTGTATTAGAAAACATTAAGAATTAAACCCAACTACTTTAACAATGTGAAAATTTTCATCGGTATGTAATCATTCACTAAAGTCAAAACAATTCGGAATTCAAAAGGAGATTGAGAGCATAACGCAAGGTATACATGAAGCCTACGGGCTTTAATATAGTTACAAATGGGAGGTTACCCAAGTTGTAGCAAAAATGAAATTGTGACCTTTTCAAGTGAGCAAGAAGTCATCTTCTTTGTTGAGACCCATTCTACAACATCTCATCTAACATAGCCTTCACTTCTGCAATTATGTATTTACTAAAATAAAAGCTTTGGAAACATGCCTTTCTCATTATTTACATAAATTTAACTTTGGAATCCATCCTCTCTACCCTATGGTGTCCCTAAAATGAAATGATGTTCTCTATCTTATTTCCATCATCACTTTCATATTGTTGTCTTTGTTTATTGTCCCTAGGAAGGAAAGTATATAATGCATCAAAGGGGATTGACAAATAGTTAAAAGCATAATTCAACCTTGAGACTAAACTAGTTGAATTCATATTAATCCTCATGAAGAAAAGTCGTGATTGTGGTCTCAAAGCTCCTAATGATTCTTAAAACTTCATCTCGTTAACAGGATGAGGATGAACAAGAGCTTTGTTGATCTATTGTTTCATCAACTATGTAGTGCAATCTAAATTGAGAATTTATGGCCAAAGCTTCACCTTCTCTTAAATCCAGTATTGATGGCTAAAGTTGATCCAACGCTAATAATTCTTCATTATGGTTTGGAGGGATGGCCCTAAACTCAAAGGGCACATTTCTTGACCAGGAAATGTTGGATCAGATGGTCCCTAATTCGTCATAGGACATATTAAGAAATGGAGGAACTTGAGTTCTGGAAAAAGAAACTATTAATCTAATGTATGGAGGCCCTTCTGGTATTTTGGACATACTATCAATTAACATAGGCAATTGCATACAATGGGAAATACCAAATTCTAGAATATCAACTACTAAATACCTGCCCATTGCTTCTACAATGGCACCATAGGAAGAGAGTAAAAATCTATGCCATGGAGTACGGTCTAAAAACCCTTCAAGCTCAATGGCTGAAAATCTCTTAGTGTACACAACATGCAAATTGTCTATTGTAGTAGCCATGGCCTTGAGAATATTCGAGTTACCCATTCTTGTAGCTCCTGCTATGAGTTCCTTGAGCAAACAAGAAGTGACTCTACAGTTAGGATCTACTTTAGCAGATGTTATATTGTTGAGAAGCCACATTCTTTCTTAAGCTAATTTAACATCATTGTATTCTAGGGAACTTGAATAGTTCAATAGTAACTATTCCATGCAACTAGCATCATGGCAACAACCTAGGTTTCCTAGTCCCTTGGCTATAGAGACCGAAAGAAATGACCCTTTGATCTTAATATATGGGCATTATGCCGAGTTCTTTGTAGTAATGGCTACTATTTGCATTTAAATCAGTCGATGCATTCCATTCTCTGTGGGTGGAAACCATGGAGGGGGATCTCAATTGGGGACTGAATGTTATTCTTGAGCAATAGATTTCAATTTTGGATAAGTTTTTACTATACATTAGACTTTCCTTGTGCAATCTAGTCAGTTTGAAGTATCTACAAATTGCAAGGATTGTTGCCTTGTTTGGATTGAAATAACATCAATGTTTGATTCTTGGAAAGTGACTATTATTAATCTAATTGAAGATGGTTGACCCAATTCATAACCGTCTAATAGAATCCACCCTATTTCACCTCTAGTGGCCTCAAAGAATTCAGGGGGCCTTAAAAATGCAGTGTCATTGTGCACCGAAAACTCCCTAATCTCCTCCAATTTCATTTGTTTATTAGAAAATAACATGGGCGTGTGTCTTGAGATCTAAAAATAGGCTTCACAATTGATACCCATGATCTGCAGTGCAACTTTCATGGCAAGAAATGGTGATGATCAAGAAACACTAAGATCCAGTTCCTAATATGAACCTTACTCATATTGTGTAATCATGAGTTATTTCGAGGTTCTAAGATTTTTCCCATGTGTGATGGAGTCTTATCGTCACCATAAACCTTCCAAAACCCAAAATCTATAGAAGACTACAATCTTTTTGATACATGTTATTATTGTCATTTGGCAGTCATTTCTTTGGCAAGAAAACATATAGGATGCTGAATAGTTTGAGGTTGATTGGATTGCATATATATTTCTTATTATTAAGAATATATAGGTAAGTGTAATAATTGTAAGGTTTATTATGATGTATAAAATATATTTTAAATAGATTGAATAATTAAGGGTGTGGTGTGTAATATTATAATATATATATATATATATATATATATATATAATTATATATAATATATATTCCACCACACTATTGGTGTAGGAGATCTTCTTGTTTGTGTAAAGGGACATCACTTCCGGGTAGGATTTGAATGCCTAAATCTACAAAACTAGTGACAAATCCCTTATAAGGAAGCACGGAAACACTCGGTTCTTAACATTAAGCCCACTCAAACTATATATATATATATATATATATATATATTTAATTTCAAATTAAACCATTAATAAATTTGCATATTGTAATTCAATAATATTATTCTTACTTTTTATCTTTGTAACTCTACATTAAAGCTTTAAAGAATAATGTTTATTTATCCTACTTAATAAATAATTAATTTTTTCAAACTTTCGATTACTTTATTATTAATAAAATTTATTGTAGGTAGAATTGAAATATACCTATATTAAATTTTCTTTGGCACTTATTATTTTTTATTTTATTATATAAATATAACAATCATACACCAGGGATTTAAATGCAATAAATATAATCTAAATGAAAAGTTTAATTAATCAATTAGGATATGAAATTTATATAGTATTTTACAAAAAATTATAATTTTCTTTGAATTAATTAAATATTTATATAAAACTTTTTAATAATTTATTTTAAATAATTAATTTTTAATTTGATATTTTTTAAATATTTCATTTATAATATTAAGATATTTGTATTTTTGTTATGTTAAACCTTTTTAAAATATACCTAAACCATTATTTTCCCATTTATCATTAATAAAATAGATAGGAAAATTCATCAAAAAGTGCGATGACAACGAAGATGATATTGTTGGGCTTATAGAAACTGGCGTAATAAGTTAATTGCGAAAGGTTAAGATTTAAAATTATGAATTTAGATGGCCAAGATGTCAAGCTTGACAACCGGTGTTACAACTTACGTTCGTAGGTACTTATTACATGGTGGATAATTAGAAAAAAAAAAAAATGGTACAATCTCCCTGTATGGATGCCTCTTTTATCTGGTCATCCCTTAATTAATTTGGATTTGCAAGTTCATCAATTGTCCTGAAATAGTACCAATAAGGTAAATTATTATCATTGGTAGATTATTATCATTGGGAAATAAAATATAAACTATATATATTTAAAATAATAAATAGATAATAAAATAATAATAAATTGAAAGTTAAACTATGATTTAAATAAATTAAAGTTAAACTAATGGTTAAAGTAATAAAAAAATATCAAACAATTAAAATAATAGAAGGTTATGAAAAAACTAATAGGCTTCGGCAGGTATAATAAAGATAGTTATAAAAGAAACACTTTAATTAAAAAAAACAAATTAGAAAATTTGTCCCAATCTCCCCCTATTATTAATCTCTTAATATTAAAATTACTTACTTTAGCTATTGAAAGAAATATAAATAAAGGAAATACACGCCTCATTTATTAAATTAGAAAGAAGGGACGAAACTTCAATTTATTGAAAAAAATATAGATATATATATTTATAAAAATAAAAGGATTTTCATTATATTGAAGAGACACTTTTTATATTTAATGTTACGCAAAAGGAAGAAACGAAAGAGAGCTTATAACATATTGGAAGTTTTTTTTGGAAGAAAAATCATATTTTTATAACATATTGGAAGTTAACCATATTTTACACCGATTTATAATGGATTTATTACTAAAGCCAAATTCAAAGTTATGAGAAGATTAGAAAAAAGAAATTATTATTATTATTAGATAGATTTTGGGGATTGTTGATTATTTCTATTCTACTTAAAAGGAACGCATTTTGCAAGTTTAATATGGAGTCTGATTTAAAAGTGATAAAAAAAATTAAACTTATAATTTTTTAATAAAAAAGTAGTGCTTTAGACCAAAAGTGTTAAGAGAATTAAACTTATTATTTTTCAATAGAAAAAATAGTACTTTAACTATGACGACTAGACCAATACAAATTATGCAGATTCAACCATAAACATTGATCCAAAAAAAATATCAAGAGAATTGAACCTATAACTTCTAAATAATAAAAATATTTTAACAAAACAAAAACTTAACCACTATTCCTAAAAAATTAAACTTGATATTTATTATTACATTTCAATATGAAGGTGATATTAAATTTTTATTAAAAAACAACCCAAACCAAAACAAACATGTTAATGAAATTATTAATTTTTTTTAATAAACACTTCCGAACTATATTAACACCAAACTTAAACCAGAGGATTAATTAAAAATGAAAATTCCACAAAAAACAAACCAAGGTTGGGGGGGGGGAAAAAAAAAATAATTTATTAAAAAATATTTTTATTAATGTGGGAAAAATAAATTTATTTAAAACTATATTTTTTTATTAATATTATTATTCATATTTAAATATTTTGAAAATATTTAATTTATTTTTTAATAAATTGAAATTCAATTTTTTTAATAAAGAAAGCATTAAATAGATTTCTAATTCTAAAGATTTTATAAATACAGTATTAAGATAATTGAGATAAACTAAATAAAAATCTCAAAACTCTTAAAAATGAAATAAAAACCTCAAAACTCTTAGCCACATAAATGAATTCTTAAAAGTAATAAAGATATTTTCAAAATAAAGAATAAGTATAATTTATTTTGAATTATCAGAGTAATAAAGGGATTCTCAAATTGAAAATAATTATAATTTATTAATTGCAATAGAAATTAATTTTGAAAATGTAATAAAGGGTTTTCAAAAAATTGAAATAATTATAAGTTATCTTTAAGAGTAAAAAATAGAATTGGTAAATTATTTATATTATTTATATTATCTAATTGTATTGAGAGGTGTATTTTATAGTTGTAGTTTATTTTGTATATATTTTCAGACATTCTTTTGGGATATTTTTCTGATTTATTGAGAATTAAATAGGGATTTGTTGGAATCACAAGTTTCAGTTGTAAAATGTTCACAATCTGAGTGCCTTAAAGATTTTGTATGGTGTTATATCCATATAATCGCCAATTTCCATGAAAACTCCAATGTATAAATGTTTAGACAACATTATTCTTATAGCCTAATACTAGAGAGATTTTGTAAAAGGTTTAATGTATATATTAATATATAATAATATAGATATATATAAATATATATATATATATATTATTATAGTCTAGCTCTCATTATGCCCATTGGTTGCTTATGTTACAATCCAATATGAAGAAGATGTGATAGGAATATCTTACTTTCTTTTTTTTGTAAGCTTGGTAGGACTACATCTTTATCATGTCCAATATATCACCCCGATGGGGGCAGGGAATTGAACCCGTGACTTCACATCATTGAGTGTAGTAACAGAGCAGTGACTATGTATCCCACCACCCATTGGACTATAAGAATATTTTACTTTCACCCTAGAAGACATAAATTATATAATTTTAATCAACCTTATAAAAATAAAGTAATTGAAGAAAACAATCAAAAATTATATTCTATCTTATAAATATTTCAACATTAAGACTAAGTAAATAAACTATTTGAATATCCATGTTAAATAATATATTTCAATATCAACTTCATATATCGAAGGGAGACATGTTGACCATAGTGAACGTAGTTAATGTCTCAGAAGAAGATCAACTTAGAAGTAAACAATTCAATTACTTCCTAATAAGTGAGAGAAATGTGAAATTTTTAATATATGTATATATTATATAAATCAAATTTTTTAGGTAATTTTTGATCATTTTTGATTTGAAATTTAGTAAATATTTGTTAAGCAAGCAACTACACTACAAAAATCACATGTACCTAAGGGGGTTTTCAAGCATTGTATTCATTTATACATTCAATGAATTGAACAATGAAAATTATACAGACACACACACAGCCAGTATATTATATATATATATATATATATATATATACAACCATTCTTAACAGAAAAAATTATCAAGCCATGGAAAGGGATTAAATATTTTGAGATGCACATATTTTTTCAAGTTTTTGAGTTTTAAAAGAGACTTACATAAGATATTTGATACCCCTCAACTTAATAAATCCATTATTAATATGGATCTAGAGTAGTGTTATAAATACATTGTTATAAAGTGATAGGAGGGGGGTAGGAGGGGTGTGGGTTCTCTTTAATGTCGATGGAATAATAGTGGATAAGTATGCATGGGGACTTGGCATAAAAAACAAAAATCAAGTAGAAGTTTATAGCTTGTATATGGGAGTCCTATCTCAGAAGAGGGAAGTTAAAAACATCACTATCCTTGGTGACTCCTATATAATTATTAGACATCTAAGAAACTCTTCCCTTTCCAAAGAGAATCACTTCTGCTAGACTCTTTTTTGTCTTCAAAACATTCTTCCTTCCTTTGAAAGCTCTCAAGCCTAACATATTCTCTAAAATCTTAATTCAGAGGCAGATTTGATGACAAACAAATCATGTCGATTATCTGAAGGAAATCTAGAAATAAATGGAGTCTCTAGTCTCTTCCCTATACCCTAAACCTTCCCCATGACTAGCGCCCCGATGTCCCCCCCACATTCACTCCCATATTCTTGGTGCATATGGAATATTTTAGTCACCCCCGTCATTCCTCGTCACTCCCCAAATGTCTGCAGTGTGATTTATTACTATCCTTCTATGCTCATTGATGTGATGACACACCTCGCCATTATCTTATTATGCAGCTTCCATTATCCCCTCCACATGATTCCACTTGAATCGAGACTGCAATTAATCATGAAAATATTAACATCAGTTTCAAGGTTGGTTCATTTCAGGTATGCAAAGTTGGTTTCCATGTGAGCCTTCTCTCTCTCTGTGTTCCATTTATTCCTCATGGGTTAGACTAAACAACACAACTGCTCGATCTCCCGTCTACAAATAATGGTCACTGTCTCTACACCAAGGCAAAATGATGATGTCGTATTGGAATCCTGGTGGCTCGGGCTTGTATCTACAGGACCACTACTATAAATTATAGATCAGTTCTATACCCCCTCTTATTCTATTTGTGAATTTCATTCCGGGTTGGATTGGGCTTTGTTTTCTTAATGAGAGGAACTCGGGAGCCTCTCTGGGGTGAGTGACTGCGGTCTTTCTTTGGGACTATGTTGGGTCCCTATAATACTAGTGATTACCCCATTACTATTGTAGTTGTATCCCTTATTAATATTGTTGTGCGCCTATTGTACCCATATTGTTATTACTGTGCCCCACAAAATCCCTCTATTGTTATTTTTGTGGCTTTATATTATTATTGTTTGGTCGGCTAGGTTATATTGTGACTCTTTAGACTCCTATATAGAAAGGAGGTTTTGTCATTTGAATCATCCAAGGATGGTTCATTTATGTAATGTAAAGGAGGTTGCCCCCTCAAATAGGCTGAATTCTAAGGTGTTGATCTATCTTTTCTATCTTCTTTTGAGCTAGTTTCATAACATTTGGTATCAGAGCTTTGGATTCTAGGGTTTGGCTGCTCCAAATAGGTGATCATGGCATTTTCACTATAACCTTTTTCTGTGACGTTTCAGAAGCTAAAAAAAACCCATTTGAGAAGAAATTGCACTGAAACTCGGGTCTGAATTTCATAGATTTTCGTGCTATATTAGCGGAGACATGATCTGAGGAAGTTGGTCTTTTTGCAGACTCCAGAATTACATTCAAAACAGGTGACCCGGGGAAAATCGTCATAACTTTCTCTCTGAGCATCAGATTGAAATTTCTTAAGAAGTTACAAAAAGAGGATGAACTGTAGCTTCTTATATATAACTTTCAGAGAAAAAGGTCAAAACAGGGACTCGTGGCACGTCGTACAAGTTCGCTCTACTGAACTAGTCTATAATCAGGTCATTGTGGGAGATTTGGCATAACTCTTTCCCGGAGAATCAAATTTGGATCAGACTGGTGGCATTGGAAAGAGGACACAGAGGGCTACTATAGGTCATAATCTCAGAACTGGATGATCTGAAATTACATAGATGCATCAGATGCAATATCGAGCTCCTACAAAGTGAAAAAAGGTGTGTAGATTTTTTAAATTTTTTCTTAAGCTTGGTTTGAAAAATTATTTTGAAGAATTCAAAGGGCATAGAAGAGCATTTTTATCGGTAACTAATTCCCCAAGGAAAGAAAATGCAAACACCTAGTAAGCAACCTGAAAGCACTAGCATGGCTCATGAAGAAGAGGAAGAAATGCCACATGATATATCAAAATTAGAAGACCAAGTGCAACAAATGTCACTCTCACAAAAGCTAATAGAAGGTAAGATAAATGGCATGGAATCTAAGATAAAGGGCGTGGAAGCTAAGATGGACGATTTGAAGATAGATTTGAAGACAAACATGGAAGGTTTGAAGACAGTTTTGACAAATTTTCTACAAGAAATACTTACTAATGGTGAAAAGGTAGTAAAGAAAACTCATGATGCGAAAAAAAGAAATGTTAATTATGATTTCATAGAATCTAATGTGGGATCGAAGACCCACCATATTCCAAAATCGATATGAGGAAGTTTGATGGCAAGGATCCCGCAACATGGATATTACAAGTGGAGCAATTTTTCGATCTCAATAATGTGAAAAACACACAAAAGGTATGTATTGCAACTTTATATTTGGAACCAAATCAGTTTGTATGGTATCAATGGCTTTTCTCTTGTAAAAAAATTATCAGTTGGGCAATTTTAACAAAATAAATGACAGCACATTATGAGGATACAAAAAGAAACACTTTTTTTAGCCAATTGATAAGTCTCAAACAAAAGGGTTCAATAATGGAGCACATTGAGGAGTTCCAAAAATGAACATAAGGGTAAAAAATATTCTAGAGGAGCATAGGATTGATGTGTTCATAGGGACTTTAAAGGATAATATCTAACATGATGTTCGCCTCTAGGAACCTGATTGATTAGAGAAGGAATTCATGTTAGCAAGAAAAATGGAGACCAAAATTATGGCAACCAGGAAGCATGCCACTCACAACTATAAAGATTGAAGTGTTGCTGCCCCTAGTCTTCGACAACCTATAAGGTTGACACCACAACAATTGGAAAAAAAAAGAGCAAAAGGGCTTTGTTACAGTTGTGATAACAAATACACTAAAGGTCATAATTTTGCTGAGAATAAATTATTATACATAGATTGTGAAGAGGAAGAAGAAAAGGAGCAAGAAAGGTCAAAAGAAGCGGATATACTCCAGGAACAAAGCCTAGATAAAGAAGAAATGAATCTAACCATATCTTGTAATACATTGGCAGGAATTACCACTCCTCAAATCATCAAGATAGCAAGACAAATTAAGAAGAAAAAGGTAATAGTCTTGATTGATTTAGGAAGTACACACAATTTTATTCATTGTAAGGTAGCAAAAGAATTGAATTGCTTCTTATATCCAGCACCAGAGTGTCAAGTGATGCCTGCAAATGGAGGAACAATAAATTGCTCTCGAAAGTGCCATAATATCAAGCTATCCATGGGAGAATATTTATTGACTAGCCCAATGCTTTCCATTCCAATGGGAGGGTGGAATGATTTGTCACTAGGGAGTCCAATGGCTACAATCCTTGGGTACAATAGCTTTTAATTTTCAATAACTTTTCATGAAATTTTCTGTGGAAGGAAAGGAAGTTGAGTTAAGGGGTATTTTAGGGAAACCGGGAAAGATAATTAGCTCTAACGATATGAAAAAGCTTCTAAAAAAGGAACAAATAGGGGTAATTACACAATTATGTTTGCTAGATGTTTCCACATTGGAATCATCTATTTCTCCAGATCTCCAAAAAGTCTTGGACAATCATTCCAAGGTATTTAAGACTCCCAAAGGTCTCCCACCTACTCGTGATCATGATCATGCTATTCATTTGATTCCAGGAAGTGTTCCTCCAAACATCCGGCCGTACAGATATCATTATGCCCAAAAGAGTGAAATTGAACGTATGGTTACAGAAATGCTAGAGGCTAGTATAATTCAACCGAGTCAAAGTTCTTTCTCTGCTCAAGTAGTATTAGTGCACAAGAAGGATGGATCATGGCGCATGTGTCCGGATTATAGGGAGCTCAACAAGCTCACTATTAAAGATAAGTTTCCCATTCCTGTCATTGATGAAGTACTAAATGAATTCCATGGATCAATTTACTTCACCAAGTTGGATCTTTGTTCAGGATATCATCAAATATGAATGAAGACTGAAGACATTTCAAAAACAACATTTAGAACTCATAATGGTCGTTATGAATTTTTGGTCATGCCTTTTGGCCTTACCAATGCACCTTCAACATTTCAAGGTTTGATGAATTCCATTTTCAAACCATTCCTTAGAAAATTTGTGTTAGTATTTTTTGATGATATACTAATCTATAGCAAGTCTTGGAAGGATCATGTTGGACATGTTGACAGGGTGCTACAACTATTGGAGGAGAAACAATTATATGAAAAAAGATCCAAATGTTTCTTTGGAGTACA
>APFE031036934.1:250059-266701 GCA_000404065.3 Pinus taeda | reverse complement strand
ATGCACTTAAGAAATGGCAACCCTACCTAATGGGAAGACACTTCAAGGTAAAAGCAGATCATGATAGCCTTAAATACTTTTTAGAACAAAGATTATCCTCTAAAGAGCAACAAAAGTGTGTCACAAAAGTATTGGGTTATGACTTTGAAATCATCTACAAAAAAGGGAAGAAAAATGTGGTGGCAAATGCACTCTGAAGAAAGGATGAGGATGTGGAAGCATTGTTGTGCATTATTTCTATTATCCAACCAAATTGGATAAATGAAGCAAGGAAGGAATGGAAGAATGATGAGGAAGTGTGGGCACTTATTCAAAAGTTACAACAAGATTCCAGTATATCTGATACATTTAGCTGGCAAAATGATTTGTTATGGTACAAAGATCTCTTATACCTCTATAAGAATTCCCAACTAAAATAGGAGATCCTTATGGAATTGCACACTTCTCCCTTAGGAGGGCACTCAGGATTTTTAAAAACTTACCACAGGGTTAAGAAGGAATTTTTTTGGGATGGCCTTAAATCGGATATTCAAAAGTGTGGTGGAATGTTTGGTTTGCCAACAAAATAAAGTTGAAACAATAAGACATCGGGTCTATTACAACCTTTATCCATTCCAAGCCAACATTGGGAGGAGGTTTCAATGGATTTTATGACATGTTTACCCAAGTCTGAGGCAAAGAGTGTCATCATGGTGGTAATTGACAGACTTACCAAGTATGCACACTTTTGTGCATTATCAAATCCATTTAAAACTAGTACAATTTCTACTGCATTTATGAAAACAATTCAAAAGCTACATGGAAACCCAAAGATTATTGTAAGTGATAGAGATCCCATTTTCACTAGAAATTTTTGGACAAAATTATTTTCTTGTCTTGGTACTCAGTTAGCTCATAGCTCATCTTATCATCCTCAATCTGACAGGAAAACTGAGATAGTAAACAAATGTTTGGAAGGATATTTTCGTTGCTTTGTATCTGATAAACAGACACAATGGGTCAAATGGTTGCCTCCAGCTGAATGGTGGTATAACACTTCCTTCCATACAACAACAAAAATGACCCCATTTATGGCACTTTAAGGATATCAGCCACCATCCATCACATCATATTTAAGAGAAAATTCTAAGGTTCAAGCAGTTGAACATCACATCGAACATCAACAACAAGTCCTCCAACTCGTAAAGGATAACCTCGTGTTGGCACAGAATAGAATGAAATAACATGTAGATCAACATCGCAATGAAAGAAGTTTTGATGTAGGTGATTGGGTATTCCTATGGCTACAACCATATAAGCAAATGTCCCTCAAGAAAGCTAAGAAGGATAATAATTTATCACCAAAGTATTGTGGTCCGTTCAAGGTGTTGCAAAAGATTGGTAGTATGGCATACAAATTGGAGCTTCCTGCAGCTTCTCGATTGCACTCAGTTTTCCATGTTTCATATTTAAAGAAGGTTATAGGCGACAAGCTCCCAGTTCAAACAATATTGCGAGAAATTGACGAGGAAGGAAAAAGTATATTGGAACTAGAAGTAGTCACAAAAACAAGAACTCAACCGCTACGAAATCGATCAATTTCGGAGTATCTTATCAAGTGGAAGAACTTATCCGCTGAAGATTCCACATGGGAGGATGAGAATTTTATACAGAAGCATCCAGAACTACTCAAGCGTTAAAGACAACACTTTTTTGAAGGAGAGGGGCATGTTGGGTCCCTATAATACTAGTGATTACCCCATTACTATTATAGTTATATCCCTTATTAATATTGTTGTGCCCCTATTGTCCCCATATAGTTATTATTGTGCCCCATAGAATCCCTCTATTGTTATTTTTGTGTCTTTATATTATTATTGTTAGGTCGACTGGGTTATATTGTGACTCCTTAGACTCCTACATATAGAAAGGAGGTTTTGTCATTTGAATCATCAAATAATCATTCATTTGTGCAATGTAAAGGAGGTTGCCCCCTCAAAGAGGCTGAATTCTAAGGCGTTGATCTATCTTTTCTATCTTTTTGTGAGATGGTTTCATAACACTACGTGTGTCAAAATTGTTGGATTTTTGTTTTCGAGATTGGCACTTGGATCCCAGGGTCTCCTCGCCGTTGAGTTATCTTTCAAGACTTGGGGTCTTATTTTCCTTTTGGCCTTTTTGATGGAGCCTCTGTTGAAGGACTCTGCGGTTGTGGATCCCTTATCCAGTCCCAATAAGGAAATCCGTTTCTTTTGGAATGGTGGGGGTGGCACAAATTGTTGGGCAGAGATTGTAGTGTTGCGAGGACTTCTTCAAAATGTTGACGGGCTTGTTATCAATTCCATCAAGATAACTAGGGATTCTAAAGTTGTTTTTGATTGGCTTCATCGGTGGAACTTTCTTGAGGTCCCTCTTCTTCACCACTGGATGGCTACCATTGTTACTCTTCATTCCTCTCTTGAAGACTAATCTTTCCTCCATGTGTACAGGGAGCAAAATATGGTTGCGGACGCTCTCCAAACATGGAATCTCCCTCCTCCCTCGAAGAATGTTTTTTGAGCACTTGGTTGATGGTTCCATTTTTAATTTGGGCTCCTTTGAGCTCCGAAGGCCCTTGGATTCTCAATGGACTACCAAAGCACTCGGCCATTTCTGTGCCCTCTGTTGGGTTTGGCATGGACTTTGTTATTGTATTTTCATAGTTTTCTTTAGTTCTCCATGTTTTGCTCTTTTTTTCCTATTTACTGATTATTTATAGGATAAAAAAACAATTTTTTCATTAAAAAAATTGAAAATGTTAAATATTGTTGATAATATTTTTTTAACTCTATTTAATCACCATGTGATATGCAATTTGCTCATTAAATTTCATCCTCAACCCACTAGCCTAACACCATTTTTGGGGATTGCTATCGCAACTTTGAGAGTCATCGCTGACCTACAAATCTCAAGTATTTAAGGCATTCGATCCTCGAGTGAATGCGGAGATTAATCTTGCAACAATAAAACAGTCTGGATAAAATGGTCGGGCTGACAGATCTCTGATTTATAGGGCAAATTGAGTGGAAACATTCATGGAAAAGAAAGGCGAAGGAGATGATTGTTTGCTTGCTGATCCTGTATGTCCCGCCGCTACGCGGTTTTGCCACCTTGTCAGTCGGTTTTGAATGGGACAGGCGCTTTTCTGGATTTCTAAAGGAATTAGCGCCACTTTTACAGTCCTTTATCATGCTTTGATCTTATCAAGACAGAGTTATGATTTTTGTAAAGTCGGTAGCCATCACGTCACAAAAGGCTACGAAGCGTCCGCGAAGGTTCGAACAGATTTTGTGTTTTTGACAAAAACAGTATGAAGCCCAATAAGCGAAATGTCAAGTGCAATTTAGTGGAGAATATCATTATAATTAAAGACATGGCAATTTTGTGGGGTTATTTATGTTTCTACTTATTCACGAATGGCTGGTGGGGGAGGAGAAGTTAGTTCTAGATTTCAATAAAGAAATAGGGGATTTATATTATATCTGGTAATGAAAGAGAGTGAAATAAAAACATTTGAGAGGTGTATATATCTAAAAGTTTGAAAAAAGATATGCAAAATTTTATGTATTTAAAAAATTAATTAAAAATGGAAATACTATTATTTAGTTATTTTAGGTTAAATTTCTTTTAACAATATGTTTTCATGCTTTTTTTAATTTGACAATAATGATTTTTTTTAAGATTATATTAAGATATTATTTTGATTCGAATGCTTTTAAATTTTTTATTAATAATTTTATTTAATTTGTTTTTGTTAATCTTAGCGCTTATAGTTTATATTTATGTTATATATTATAGTTATATTATGTTATATACATTTAGTTAAATTCAAAAGTGTATTATTTGGAAATAAGGTTGGCAAAAAAATTGTTTTTAATAAAAGAGTGTATTTATTTATTTATTTCAGATAATAAAAAATAAAAAAACAAGAATAAAGTGAGAAGAAACTATTATTATAAAAATGTAAAATAAAAAAAAACTGTAAAAGAGTAAGATTAAAGAAAGATTCTAGGAGCATACATTTAGCATTTTCAATGATAGTGAACCCATCCATGTTAATAAACAGTTTAACTTATATGAGTGTGCTAATTCATACTACATTGTGTATTGCATCTCACTTTTATGGGTATCACACCTCTTGAATAGATGAATGAAAATATTGAAGTGCCTCACTAATGGACAAATCAAATGATACAAGGGCTTGGGCCTTTTGATATTAAAGGCTATATTGATCTATGAAAACACTCTCTATTGGTTCATGGTTTATGGAAAGAGCATGAAAGGTCAATTACTCATTATCAAACTTAAGAAATTATATATAAATAATTTTCATTTTCAAATAATATTATTGAGGTCATGAATTATTTCCTCTTTAAAAATGTTAACTACAAAATACACTAGTATATTAATTTTCATCTTATTTATGTCAATAATGTTGTGTGAAAAAATTGTATTTATTGAACATGGAATCACAAAAATTAAAACTTCATTTTTCTTGTTAATCAAAATGTTCAAACTCTTTAATCGATAAATTAAAAAAGTTACAATTTTTATTGTTTATAAAAATGATGTTGTGTGAAAACAATGTATTTATTAAACATAGGATTACAATGGTTAAGAATTCTGAAACACTCTTATTTATATATATTAAACGACACATTTTTTTTATTGTTTAAATAAAAACAAAAAAAACAAAGACATTTATACAAGCATTCTGTTTTTTTTGGAAGATTCTCGGTCAAGAAAACCCTTACCATAACATTTACAAAAGCATTCTATTTTTTTGGAAGATTCTTGGCCAAGAAAACCCTTCCCATATATAGCAAAGTTTTTAGTTAAATTAAAAAACATGTTATAGTTTAAATAAAACATGACCATTTTTATAGAAACAAGAATTATACAATTATAATATGCTCTCAAAAGAATTTTCATTTTGATTAAATAATATTTTATTTTGGTCTTTTTAAATTATCATATGCTCTTGATGCACAATTTAGAGCAATCTAGTAAGAATTTATTTATTTATATTTTCAGATCATAGGTCTAACCACTTTCTTTGATTTCTAAATGAGAAAATAAACATGGAGAGAAAAAACCTTGCACTTTCTAAATAAGTTGATAAAAAAACCATAATTATAAAATTTAAGTATTCTGTTTTCCTAACATTTTGTTAATAATTATTATTAAATTTTTAAACAATTAAATTTCTAAATAAATTAATATAAAATTTTAAAGTAAAAAACTTAATTGATATTTATTTTTTAAAATTAAATTAAAAGTTTAAAGTTGAAGTATTCCGTTATGGAATTTTAAATTACAACATTAATCCATTATAAAATTGTATCATTCCATTATAAAATTGCATCACTATCATCATCTTAATCAACTTTCACGAGTCACATATTTTTTTTTCCAAAAAAACCATAACTTTGACATATAACATTAATTTTTAATGATTTTTTTTAAACTAACTATTTTTTTAATGATATTTCCATCTAGATAATCTATTTATGCTCTTGAAGCCATCTTATCCACGATAATCTATTTATGCTCTTGAAGCCATCTTATCCACATATTGTATTAGGTCTTGTCCACGTGGTCTCTTGCTTATGAGTGGAAACTAATTTTTATGGAAATCTAGTATGGAGAATATATTACAAAGTAGGGAAAATAGTTTTTTTATTTTTATTTTTATTTTAAATAGAGATTATCCATTATAATGAGTTAAAAAGAAATAGACGAGGGAATAAAAATGGTGAAGCTCGTGGATTAATTGAAATTTTCATTTCAAATGATATTTATTTTTACTTTTATTAAATTGAGACTATAAATATATCAGGGCTGAATATAGATATTTTGTTAAGTAAATATAATGAAATTCAAACCTATTTCCTTGGAAACCAATTAGTCATATGAATTTTTGTTTCATTTAATATTTTCTATATATACTCTAAACACTTAGAAATTTTCTTTAAAAATTGTGAAGTATCAAAAATTCTAAACACTTAGAAATTTTCTTTAAGAATGTAAAGTATCTTTTGATAGTTTACCAACTAATATATTCTATTCTTCTTAAAATAGGTACTACCTATTCGATTTTTTTTAAGTATCTTCTGATAGTTTACCAACTAATATATTTTATTCTTCTTCTTAAAATGGGTACTACCTATTCGATTTTTTCTTGTAGTTTTCCTCTATTAAAGAAACTCTTACTAGATAAACTCTTACTAGATAATGGGATACTTAGAAAAATTCTTCTCTTGAACTTTTTTTGTGATTATATGATTAGAGAATGTGATAATTTGTTGTGTATTTAAGTGATTAGAATTAAAGGAATATATAATAAAACTTTGGTGGCACACCAAAACAATAAATTCACATTGAAAGAGACAAAACTATTATATCAATAATATAAGAAAAGGCTAAAAACCTTTTACTATCTTAATGTTAAAGGAGAAAAATAAAAAATTAAGATGAATTAGAGACATTGTAATTTTTGTGAGTGATATGGCCATTTGGAATTTAAATATTTCAAGAAGATTGGGCCTTTATAATTAAAAATGAATAATCACAAAATTAATCTTAATTTTTTTTTAAATTTTCTTCCCTTGAGCATATATTTTATAATTTTGGTTTTTCTTTTAATACAACATCTACTTATTCTTTTAATGGTAGGCTTATTGATTCTACATAATCAAATCATATGAATAAGAAGGAAGAAAAATTTTCTTATCTTCATTAATATATTACAAAATAAAATTTTGTTGGTGATCATAGAGCTTTTTGTGGTGTAGGGTCTAGAATAGTTTAGCTAAATGAAGACCATTTTAATGATATACTATATGATAAAAGTCTTTTTTACAAACTTCTATTAATATATCAAATCCCTCATTTAAGTAAAGGTAATATAATAGAATTTTCAAATTACCAAGTTTTAATTAATGATCTAATACTAGAATTGATGATGATATTACTAAGTTGTAGAGGTCTTTCAATTATGGAACACCAATTTCATCATTTTTTATTACTCACAATGATCACTTGACAAAAATAAATTATAAGTAATTTAGTAATCTAAATTATCACTCATTATAGAAACTATGTAATAAAAAAAGTATAGTCAATTTTCCTCTCATTTATTGTAGGGATGGTGTTCGTTTTGGTCATGTTCTTACAAAACATTATCAAGAAAATTTTGACAAATATGCCTTCTACAATACCTTAACCCTATTGAAAATTTTTCATAGTGATTTATGTTTTATGTTTCCTTTTTATTCTTTTTATGGGTTCAAGTATTTTTAAACTTTCATTAATGACTTATCTACATTCACTTGTAATTATATCTTAAAATTAAGAGTGAATATTTTGATATCATTTTGGTATACGAGATCCTTGTAGAAAAAAAATCCAGACATGACCTTCAAAAGGTAAGAATAGGTAACAAAGGTGAATATATTAACAATAAATTTACAACGTGTTGCATTACACAAGGTACTTTGATTCAATATGCTATTCCATAACACCACAATAAAATGGAATCCTTGAGAAAATGATTGAACATTAAAAAAAGGGAAATTTTATGATATGGTCTTAGGGATTATGTCCTCATTTTTTATACGAAGCTATTCATTGTTCCAATTATATAGTTAATTACACTCCCTAAAAGGATTTTAAAGATATAACCCAAGCAGAGGAAAATAAAATTAAACAATATGTAAAACACTTTTGTGTGTTTGGCAATGAAGCATGGACTCACAATCCTAATGAAAAAATTAATTGATTATAGCCTAAGAGTTAGAAATGCATTTTATTCAGATAATTTAAGATGTAAAAGACTAAAAAATTCTTCGACCTCTTTTCAATGAAATTATTATTAGGATGTATGTTAAGTTTGATGAAGGTATCTTCACATGTGATACTATTTTGACATTTGTGCCATATTTAACATGCAAACCATCTTCAATGATTGTACCATCTTTTATTTGGAAACATTTTTCTAGTCATTGTATTATAGTTTCTTATTTAAATAATTATAAGGATGATGAAAACCTACCTCCAATTACTCACCCTCTTTTAGTCAAGTCGATTTAACATGAACTTATAATAGCACCAAAAATTCCTAGATGGGCCCATACAATATGAAAATATACTAGTGATGTTATAGGCGATCCTCTAAATTGGTGATGCACACTGTAAGAGCCCTTGTTAAAAATACATGTAAAAATATATAAGCCCACGGTCATGGGACACGTATTCAAAGCTGAATGGTGGGAAAAACATCCTAACAGGTGTTCATTTGGTTTATTATGGATAAGGAAATTGGAAAATGCAACGACAAAGGCTTTGGAAACGAAAAGATGCATTATTTGGCATTTATTTATGGAAATAATGGAAATTGGGAGAAAAGGAAGATGAAAGGTCACATGTTGCATGTGAGGAGGAAAATGAAGGAAAATAATGGAAAATGAAGAAAATAGATGCCTCATTGATAAAAAGGCTTATGAGGATCACTTGGTAAGCTTTTGATAGGTTTTGGTGGAGCTCTCTTCTATTCTCTCTCTCATACTCTTGGATGCTTAGAGTTTCTTGGAGCACTCTTGGAGGAGTGTGGCATACTTGGAATTTGGAGAAAGAAGGAAAATGAAAAGTAGGAAAGCACAAGAGGACAACAGGATCAACAACTACAACTGGATTTCTTTCCATGTATCAAGTTGCATGTTTGGTTTCCTTGCTATCTTGGCATGCATGGCACATGCATGTGGTTTCTTGGTTATGATATGTCAATGGCATGGAGGATTATCTGGATTGATAGTGGATTTTCCTAGCCTTTCCATTTCGTTGATAGCCATATTGTTGTGGGTTTTGCTTTTGTTTTCTGGTTGGTTTTCTTGTTCCTTTGGCTTTGGGTTGAGATATTAGTTCCTAGAGCCTTGGTTGGACAAATTCTCTAGAAGACCTGTACCAACTTGGTTGAGTTACTAGCCTTGGAGCCTTGGTTGGTGTTGGGCGATTTAGTTGTCTGCTAAATCCCTGTCATTTAATTTATCAATCCAGGGAATCGTAAACTTAGAAGCAAACAAATATATTTGGGACCTTAGATGAAACAGGTGTAAGAAGTTTGTTTAGAATGGAAATGTATTTTACAAATCTAAACTATCAGATCTATTCTATGAAAGCATAAAAATAATGTTTGATCAATGGAATTATTTTACTTTAGAAGATAGAGAAGAGTCTCTTGTTCAAGAGTCCTGGTTGTCCTTCTACCATCTTTCTATAATAACATTGCCAAACACCTAAGAAAGCAGGAAAGAAAGCAAGTAAATATTGTTTCCAATTCAATTCTTAGCTTATGGAGAAGAGTATCCTAACTTAGGAGGACTTGATCTCTAGATACTGAAAGGGAATCTATATTCACATAAATGTAATCTAGGAAAGCATATAAGAAAGTAAATGTTATTTCAATTTAATCTAGCTCATGAAGAAGGGACTCCTAACTTAGGAGTTCCTGGTTTTCCTTCTCACATCAAAACTAGCTATGAAAGGAGATCAACCTTCATACAACAAAACATGGCCACAACATGAATTCATACTAAAATGATCTATTTACAAGAAAGAAATAAGATGCACATCATAATTAAGATTAGTATATTCACAACATTACTTTACAACAAAGTGCACTTATATTAGTATGGGGATCCTTCCATTCCTCAATAAGCACACATGAGCAACTATCACACCTTAAGAATCAAACAACACTCATAACTCATGATTTGGAGAAAATGATATTATTCATGTTGAATGAACAATCATAAATTTGGTGCTAATGAATAACTGATAATCGTTTTCTCTCCCTCCTCCTCCTTAACATGATTTGGAGGATGCTCCTCTTATTTACACATGAATTAGGGATATCTACTCAATAAATGTAGATCCCTTAAATATCTACTAGACCCACACTTGTCTCAACTTATCCCTAAATACTTAGATATAAATCCCATGACACATCAAAATCTCCATGATCTTCCTCCTTGGAATATGGTCCACCTCTTAAGTTGAAATTCGAATTTGATCTTGGGAGGCCACATAAGGGTGCCTTGGAAGCTTCCAAATTATCTACACATGTCATCAAACTCAAGCCACTTTTAGGTATAAGCAAATACATGTTATTTCTCTAACTTTTAATCATAAATTCAATCTAAATACATGAAATTAATAACTTTGGAAAATGAACATACAAACTCATATGGTAATGGAAATATAGGGTTATGTAATGCTAATGAGATGAAATGATGTGACAAAATGAGGATAAAGGTGAAAATGGAGTGAAAATTGATGTTAATTTGGCGACCCAACATACCCCCCAACTTAATTTATTGCATGTCCTCATGCAATCTATTACATTGATCATGATTTAATCTTTTGACTTGTCTTGCTTTTACATGAACTTTGGCTGATATCGATTTTTTTAACTTCACATAATTGTCTTTTTGACAACTTAGTTCCTTTTTGCAAAGTTTTCTCTCTTAAAAACATTTGATTGCAACATATTATTTTGGTTGGTTCTTGTATGACAACCAAAATTTGTTTAGTATTTGTTCTTTTGTAACAATACTTTCATTATTTTTGTGTTGCATCAAAAGACTTTGAAAACATTTAATCGAGTGCAACATATTAGTTTGGTTGGTCATGATATCTAGAAGCCTTGTAAAAACTTAGGTTGAGTTATTGGTCTTGGAAGCCTTGGTTGGAAAAACATTCTTGAGCCCTTGGTGTGTCGAGTTATTAATCTTGGAGCCTTGGTTGAACAAACGCTCTAGAGCCTGACAAGAATTATCGGTTTAATTACTAGTCCCGGAGCCTTGGTTGGACAAACACTCTCGAGCCCAAGAAAAACCATGGGCTAAGTTACTAGTCTTGGAAGCCAGGTTGGAACAAACATTCTAGATGTCTGGAAAACTTGGGTATAGACCAATCTGGTGATGGTTATTGATGTCCGATCGTGAGGTGGTATCACTGGTTGAGGGTTGAGGTGGTTTGGCCTCTGGAAACCATGAATGGTTTTGACTGATTTGTTTTATGATATCCCACATTCATGCTTGGAATATGGCATGAGGGTTACTGGTTGAAAGAAAGATTTGGTTTAGCCTAGTATATGGTCGAGTGGTTCGTGGAAGTCCCATATCTGGTCGGCCTCTGCAATCATCAATAAGAGATCGTTTTCTCCTTGGTATTTTATGGGTAAATATACTTGTTTATATGTGTCTTATATGGCTATTATATCCTTGATATTTATGTTGGTTATATGTTTGATATGAATAAGTTTTATGATAGTGAAAATGTATGGCTCCCATCATTTTTTGGTTAATCATTGTATGTACAATGAATATGTGACCTAATAGATGATAATATGCTCATATATGTTGTTATGACCAGTAGATTGCATCTTTGTGACATGTTTGACGAAATGCCAGTCATGGCTAATAGGGGTCCAATCAAGTCCTTGTTCAAGTAAATGCATTTGTATCATTATTTCATTGTTATTTTTAACTTCTAGAAGTGTCATGGAGTTCTGGACAGTGACTTGAGCCTTGGACCTGAAAAGTGGCACATAATTCGGAGTCACAGACACATAAATTCTTAGGAAAGTCCCTAATCGTAGGCATACACATGTTGTGGAAGCTATTGGGGGGTCCCAGATGCACTCATGCCCATGTCATGGGAGCAACTGGGGGATTAATGTTGTAAACATTAGTTTGTCTCAGGGGCCAGTCACCTGGAAGGTTTGGATGGCTCCTAAGGGTTCTGAAGTAGGTCTAAAAGGTATGTGTTGTTGTATTCCATCGATTCCAATTCCTTAACTGACACATAGGGAGTTGAATCATATCATAGTAAATTTTCATCACATGTTTACCTCGGTTGGCCAGTTACTTCGGTTGATGTGGGAGGAGGGTGTTAAAGAGTGGTATCATAGCACAATTCAACACTTGGATTGGATGGGCGAAATGAGTTTGCCATGCATGCTTGTAGGTTGTATCTGTGCTTGTTATGTATCCATGGTGGTAATCATTGTTGCAGTTGTGTTTCCATGTATAAGTTGATGATGTTGTAATTAGGATGCATTTGTCATGAAAGCATGTTAGTTGTATATGGATTTGTTATGCATGTCAATGTATATAACGTATGATGCATGCATTGTCATTGTTATAGTTATGCGGTATAGTAGTTCAAACATGCATTGCGAGGTAATTGTATGCAATTAGTTCATCATGATGTTATTGGTATGTTATCATGATAATGTGTTAGTTGAGATAGAGCAGGAGATGCAGATCATCAAAGTGAGGTCGCAACACTAGACTTCGGGGTAAGAGAAGATCATCATATAGATTTGTATGTTGGGCATACATGTATGTGGTTAATGGTGTTTATAAGAACTCGGGTTACTTATATACTTGCCATTCTATTGTCATTATGGTTACACGGATGGTAGATGCTAGTTGAACAATGTAGTCATATGCACATGTATTGGGTATTCATGCATGGTAGTAACTTCTTGTTTTATGTTAGTTAACTTGATGATTATGTTATATGTTTTTTATGAGTGTTATATATGTTAAATTTTTGTTGTTATATGTTAGTTTTTATGATTAGCGTTATTGTATTTAAGATCTTGATGTTATATATATTGTGTTAACCTAGATTGGCCTATGACGATGGTTATGGTTATAATATTTAGGTATAAGCCAACATAATTGTGATATGGTGTTGTACTAATCTAAACTGATTGTGCATAAACGATTGTTATGCATGAATGACAATTGTTTATGAACTTATGATGTGAACATCTTAGCTACTTAATGTTATGGATATCATGACCTTATTTATGTTTGAGTTGATATGTTGTAAAGTTATATCATGTTAATCAAGACTGATTGTGTAGACAAGATAGCCCCTCTGAGATACATTAAGGTACGATTTTTCTTATGTTGTCTACTTGGTGTTGGAATGTTTGATTATGTCGTTTATCTATTGTTTGAATGTTTGATTAATTTCATAACATGATTATATGTCTATAATATTTCATGAAGAAATGATCTTCTTTTAAGATGGTTGTACTAATACATGTGTGTTAAGACAACTGATATGTACTTGAGTGTAAGTAGGTGATAGTTGTAGCATTATGTATTATGATTAATGAATGTGAGTTGATTGTTGAGTATGACATGGTTGTTAGACTTGGTAAAGGTTGATTTCAAATTCATAGACATGCTGCCTTGATTTTTGGAAGATGTGACTAACATGTGTGAATTGTTGCAGGGCAACATGCTTGGTATTGGCATGACAAGGTAATAGTTGGATTTTTTATATAACTAACAATGGGGTGATGTGACAGTACATAGTAAGACTTGATTATAGCAATGTAAAAAGGTAAAAGAAGGGAATTGGGTGAGGATTCCTTTGGCTATATTTGGAAGCTACAATTCCAAACGAATGAATTCTTTGAATACATGGAGTCTTCTTAACCTAGATTTTGTCTAACATTATGTGGATATATGTTATATTCCTAAATATTTATTTGACAGATATATTATATAGTTTCTAGTTATAGTTGGGTTCGTTGAGAGAATTGGAATCGCTTGAGGAATGATATGTGCATGTGTACAATGTGGCAACGTGCTTGGCACAACAAGGTAAGATAACTGGTATGTTGTTATGTTTACTTATGCACTGATAATTGTGTGTTTATGGCAGTATGATGCAGGGGATTTCATGGGAAAAGAGACTACCATGAACTATTGAAGAAGGTTTAGGTGGATCTTTCCTTTGGAAGCACCTGGAATCCATAGGATTGAGTCATGGTTTTTGTTGAGAGTCTTGTGATTTCGGTGCTTTGTGCTTTGTTTTTGCTTGATTTGTAGTTTTATTTTTGTTTAGAGTATGGCCATACCACTTTGTTTGTGGTGTCATATTGTTATTGATTTTTCATGGTCTTCTTCTTGTTTGTTTCTTGTTCTTGCCTTTTATGTTTTGATGGTCTTTGGAATTGGTTGGAAAGAGGAAAGTTAATGGAGCTCAGGGAGAGCTAAATGAAACCTAACATGTAACTTAAAACTCAAATAAAGATTTATTCATGTATAAGGGAAACTGAAGGCAAGAGTATGATAATCAATTGGATTGTTTGGGTCCATTGGAGTAAATGGACAATGGCACGACAGTCATAAGAAAGGTAACAAGAAAGGTGAAGTAAATGGATCTGAGGCATCATATGCCTTGGCTAAGTTGGGAATTATTGTTCTCAATGTTGTGCACAAATAACGGGAATTTTCTTAAGCTTGACCTTATGATATCTAGTAATTATGTTGTGATCATGATTATGATGATGTCTATATATGTACACATGTATGCATGTATGTCATTATCTCAAAAGATCATGACGTTTTTATGCTAATGTTTATGTATATGTATTTATGTATCTATGTATCTATGTCACTTTCCAACAAGGTTGTCAAGGATTATTCTTGTGTAGGAATGATTTCTTTGCAAGTTAATAACATGAAGAGGTTCCTAGCTTATGAGGAATCAAATGGGAAGAATAACCTTGACAGATCTACAAAGTCAGTATCATGTGAATATGAATTGAATTTATGTGTTTATACTATGTCTTTGTTTACGTTATGGACAGGTAACACTGAGAGATACATTAGCGGAATTAAAACATTGTGGTCCACGACATGCTAAGATAAACATGGATGGCAAAGAGACACTGGAAGCAAGGTTTCTTGGTAGATACAATGTGGTTTTGGATGTACAATGCTACTATTGTGTATACGTTGTGCATATTGTATATTCGGTTATTATCCTTGTGGTGTTGAGTGCATGTTCTATATATGGTGTTTTGTGTATAATGCATATGCAGTGTTGAGTGTAGATGATGCTATGTACATGTTGGATATGAGGTGTTGTGTACATATTGTACTATACACATGATGAATATGTGGTGTTGTGTGCATACGGTGTCATGCACATGTTGGATATGTGATTTTGTGTACATATAGTGCTATGTACGTGTTTATATGTAATACGATGTACATATTGTGTTGTGTGCATGTTGTACATGTGGTGCTATGTACACATGGTGTTGTGTGCATGATTGTACATGTGGTGTTGTGTACATGTTGTACATGTGGTATTGTGTGTAGGTGGTGTTGTGTACATGTCGTGCATGTGGCGCTATGTACATGTGGTGTCGTGTATATGACGTGCATGTGGTTCTTTGTACATGTGGTATTGTGTACAAGTTGTGCATGTGGTGTGGTGTACATGTGGCATTATGTACACATTGTGCAGGTGGGGTCATGTACATGTGATGTGCACACATTGTCTAGGTGGTTTTGTGTACATGTGGTACTGTGTACATGTTGTGCATATGATACTAGTGTACATGTGATATTGTGTGCATGTCACACATGCTGTGTTGTGGGCATGTGATACTATGTATGTGTATTGTGTAACTATGGTATCATGACGTGTATTCGTTGTGTTGTACGATGTGTAGGTATGTGTATTGTGTTGTACACCAAATGTAGGAGTATGTATTGTGTCTTGATGTATATCGGGTGTAGGTGTATGTTTCATGATGTATATCAGGTGTAGGTGTATGTATGTGTTGTGTCGTAAACCAGGTGTAGGCACGGAAAATTTTAAGAACCCCCTCTAAATTTATAATTATAATAAATGGGCGAATCTCCATGGTATATAGGAAAAATGGAAGGCGATTTTATCAATAATATAATATGTATATATAATTTTTTGGCGAATCTCTCACCAGGTATGGCGAATATTTTACTCAATTATAAAATCTTGTAAGATCTTGGTATTACCCGTGTGGTTATGCATAAACCTGGAGCTTAAAAATTACTATTAGTAATTTATAAAAATTAATAAAATTAATAGTTGATTTTTATTTTATTTTTTATTTTAACCAAGCTAAAATGTTTAACATACATTAAATTACAACATCCATTTTTACTCTTGATCCACCAAGCCCCGAGAGGGATCAAATACTTTTTCACTCTATGCTAGTTTGCATATCACGATATTTGATACCTCTTAGGGGTTAGTAGATCCAGAGTAAAGATGGATCTACGCTCGTTTAATTCCCCCATTTAAATAGGCTACATTCCAGGTGAATACCATGGGTCAATACCATGTGCCATTTTGGTGAATACCATGTGCCATTTTTATTTTTATTAATACTAATATTAGGGTTAATTAATGTTTTTTTGCATGGTATTAATAGCAATCTAGTCCATGGTATTTGTCCCATAGTATTTTGCCCATAGGTTTCACTTAAATATAACGCATTTTTTGAGTGTTCATAAATATAAGGTGACTTATGGAGTTAATATAATTTTTTTTTTTATTTGTTTACCATACCTCTCATTTATTTATATTTTTATTAATTTACCATACCTCTTTTACAAATATGGTATTTGGCCCATAGGATTCACTTAAATAAAGCCTCTTTCTTGAGCCTTAATAAATAGACTGAGGGTTATGGACTAAATATAAAAAGAGGTTTTATTTATTTACCATACATCTAGTTTATTTATATTTTTATTTATTT
>APFE031036934.1:213672-250049 GCA_000404065.3 Pinus taeda | reverse complement strand
TACCATACCTCTCGCTTATTTATATTTTTATTAATTTACCATACCTCTTTTACAAATATGGTATTTGACCCATAGGATTCACTTAAATTAAACCTCTTTCTTGAGCCTTCATAAATAGAACGAGGGTTATGGACTAAATATAAAAAGAGGTTTTATTTATTTACCATGCGTCTAGTTTATTTATATTTTTATTTATTTACCATACCTTTTGAGTAAGTATAAAAGACGTTTTATTTATTTACCATACCTCCACTTTACTTATATTTTTATTTGTTTACACCCTTGCATGTATATAAGGTGACTTATGGAGTAAATATAAAAAATGTTTTATTTATTTACGATACTTCTCATTTATTTATATTTTTATTAATTTACCATACCTCTTTTATAAATATGGTATTTGGCCCATAGGATTCACTTAAATAAAACCTATTCTTGAAAATGGGCGAATGGATTCATTTAAATAAAACATATTCTTGAAAATGGGCGAATGGAAGGTTGTAACTCCTAATATCAAGGGCTAAATTTACCTTTTTTACCCTCTCCCTTAAAATAAGGTGGGCTATTTGAGGTGATTTGTAAAAATGTACTATGATACAAAATATTGGCCCAATAAAAATTTAAAACCCCTTAATTTCACCAAAGGGCGAACATTCGCCCCTAAAATTTTCTATGGGTGTAGGTATATGTATTGTGTTGTGTTGTAGATCGGGTGTAGGTGTATGTGTCATGATGTATATCAGGTGTATGTGTATGTATTGTGTGGTGTTATATGTTGTGCATAGATGTATGTGTTGTGATGTACACTGCGTGTATGTGTACGTGATTGAATAAAACGAAAGACATTGGGTGCTTTCTAGGTGTGGTAACCAATCTAGTGTGCATACGGAAAGGATCGATTAAAGGATAAGTATCAATATTTTATTTCAGTTTTATTATGCACGTGATCTATGCTTATGATTCATGATGGTTACATGTGATATATCAATTTTGTTTACGATGATTTCATGTGGTTCATGGTTTTGATCTATGATGGTTTTGTTTTGAGCTAACTGAATGTGATACGTTTATACATGATGATTTGGTCAAGAGATCGTTTAGCTTGTTGTGACAGGAAGTGAACATAAGTGCAAGTGTACCTTATTGATGGGCCACTTATGATGTATGATTTGGGTTTATTTCAATTGTTTTGAATCTAATGGAAATTATGTGCTTGGTACAGGAAAGCATGCAATACCCAGTTTGGGATGGTTGAAACTGACTGCAAGAATTAGCAGCATCAGTGAAATGAATTGGAATGGGTATTTGTATGCTAGTAAAGCACATAAGGAGCAGGGCCATTGTGGGACACTAGTACCCAATAATGTCCATTGATTTCTATGAGCATGTTATGACCGATATGATGGTTTTTAGGGAGGGATATGCCTTGTTTTTGGACCTCCCGATGTGAGGAAACCTTGCCAAGTGATGGACTTCCAAGGATGGGGGTGCTAGTGGAACTTGGAAGGTGTATGAATGTGCGGAAGGGGGTGAACGGATTTCCCAAGGGACTATGTAGCAGAGAAGGGAAGGTCGTGGTTGGATTTTTTTTGGTCATTAGCGTTGTTAGATGGAATCAGATGCACATTGGGAGTGTGCCCTAGAACAATGAGTCGGTAATTATTCAGTAAGAGGAAAAGTGGCATAGAATTGTAGCATTGGACATTGGATGCAGTTTGAATTTGGGAGTGGATTCTGGACTTCCTGGGAAGGAGGTGAATCCTGGTATTACTTTGAGGGTGGAGGTGTAAGCCTTTGGATTCCCTTGTTGCGAATGTAGGCATTGTATCATTTTATTTTTTGGTTGAGAAAAGGTGCATATGCGTATATATGTATATTATTGTAAATATTGTATTGAGCTGGATTTATAAATCTACATAGACTGTATGGTTATTTTCTAGTTAAAGAAAATGTGCATGAGTATATGTGTTTGTTATTGTAAATATCGTAATGAGTTTTGTTATAAAGCTCCAGTAAATGGTAAGTTTGTCATGTTTCAACAATGGTCATTATAAATACTACAATGAGCTATGTTATAAAGCTCCATGGGCAATATGTTTTTCTTTTCAGCGATCTTGCTAGTCGTAGGTATCATTGAACACTAAGGATGGTGTTCCCCAAGGGGAGTGTCACGCCCCCAAGCCTACGGTAGTCTTCCAACCGTGCTAGGCAAGGTGCGGCACCACCAAACACTTTCTTTTCACCAATACTAATGTTCATGGACTACGCCTAACCACTTATTCCTACTTAGTTTGTGATTCTCAACCAAGTATTATTAATGTGCCTTTATACCAATGAACACCCATACACATTCATTATCAACAACATTAATCAAGAGAAATGCAAAACAGTATAAAGGGAGGGGCAAATCCCTACAATATGAGTCTACCCGAATCAATATATTATACAATCATCATTTTTACAATGCACAAGTTAAATCTTGGGAAACCCCAAATTTACACTTAGCCAATTTTCACAACTTCGGCAAACTCGGTTGCCCAGCTCGTCGGCACCTCTGCACGGTCGCTGCACGACTCACCAACCCTTTGTTCATCTCGTTGCACGATCATGTCGTTTGCCCAATTCGAGCGCGCCTCCAAGTTGCCACACACGGGCGCCTCCAACCGAGACACAACTTCGTTCACAATCTCAACACTTTACCGTTTCGTCGTGCACGGCCCTCCCTCACCCGGCCGCCCGTCCGCACGTTCACTGTTCACCCATTCAACTTCGCCCAAGTCGCCGCACGCCTTCACCCGGGTTGCCACACGACTTCACCCGGGTCGCCCGAACGACCTCACCCAGGTCGCCACACGACCTCGCCCGGGTCACCCGAACGACCTCGCCCGAGTCCTGCCTAAACGACCTCCTGAACGACCTGCCTGGACGACCTGCCGAAATGACCTACCTGAACGACTGTCCGAACGACCTGCCTGAATGACCTGCCTGAACGACTGTCCGAACGACCTGCCTGAATGACTTTCCTGAATGACTTTTCTGAACGACTTTTCTGAACGACTTTCCCGAACAACTGTCCGAACGAGTTTTTTGAACAACTATCCGAACAAGTTTCCCGAACGACTTTCCTGAACGAATGTCTGCACGAGTTTCTCGAATGACCGTCCGAACGATTTTCCCGAACGACTGTCCGAACGAATTTTCTGAATGAGTTCACACCCGAGTTCACCCGTTGTGCAGGCTCATCCACACACTTCAGAACTCCTTGTTCGAACTTGTTGATCAAATGATTGATGGTCGTTTGCCTCCAAATGCCCTCCAATATATACGGGCGGGTGGCGGGTTGTGTCAACCGACCGACCCACACTAAACGCCCGACCGACTCGTTCATAATGTGTTGTCTCGCCCGGAGGATGGTCGGCCCGCCCAACTCATGGGACCACCCCCTCAACTCACCCAACACCTTATAAACTCATCCAAGGTTCATTTCGTTTCATGTTTCGCATGCACTTCGCATGGTGGAGTTGCCCTACCCTCGCACGAACCGTAGGTCCTGACATCCTCCCCCACTGGAAGTCATTGTCGTCCTCGACAATATCTCATCTCGACAACTATCTATCACCAAGATCGCCACACCAAGGTATACACCCCATTGGTATGTCATATATTGGAAATCATCTCAATCCATGATCATCGACCACCCTGTCATAATCTCCCCATGTTGCTCTCCATCATGGAAGGCTGGCCCCTCCATCTCAAGCTACATGCCCACTGCAACATCTCGTGTTGACCTCATCATGTGTCGTCCTCATGTGAACTGCTGCCATGATACTCCAACACATTGCTAACACATCTCTGTACACGCCAGCCCCCATGTCTGAACTAGTCGGGTAGCTAATCCAATTGTCACGCTAAAACCATGAGAATGCACATCCTCATGCCACCATCAATCGTTTCTCTGAACATCCCGTCACATCATCAACTCGATCAAGAATCCATCCATATAAGTGTAAGCCATGCTCAGGTCCATGAAGTAGTCCTCATCTTGTCTGCAACATGCTATCCATGATGTTTGGTGTCAATGTGCTGCATGAAATCAGCCACATCTATCCCAACATCATCCATATGTGTGCCTCCTCAATATGAAGATACCATCTCATCAAACTCCAACTCTCAGTGTGTCAAAAGTAGTTGAGTCTCGGCTCAACCCATGCCCAAGTGTTGCCACCAAGGCATCATCATCATCGTAACTCCATCACTCCAAAGTGTCTCATATCGATCCTCCATATCAAGTCACTCTTTCAATCCATCCCCATACATGTGATTGAAAGTATGCACCCCATCTTGCATCAAAGTCTCTGACCTCAGCTCCTCAATGCATCAGATCCTCTAAGTCCACCATATATGAAGTCCCCAAAAGTCACAACAATCTCATGTCATCATGAGCTCCATAAGTCATCCCCAACCAACATCTCAACAAGCATACAAGTCTCGGCCCAAAGGTCTCTGTACGATTCCTCAAATCTCCATGTAGTAAGAATGCCCCATAGTCTGCTCATAACTCCATCCATGTCCATGGTCTTGTTGTACAAGAGTGCACAACCTCTCCATCGGCTCATAAGCAAAACATCTCCATGTCACATCAGCAAATCCATCTGCACAACATCCCTGCCTTGGCACTCATCATTGGATGCCCATAACTAACATCTCTACAAGTGCTCCCACATAATGTCCCTACATAAGACTGCCATGCTCCATGTCTCCAACCTGATGTCCATGACTAAGTTGTCATGTAGTCCAACCAAATAGACCCATCACAACAATCGGTCATCCCCATCCAAGTCTGCAATCTTCGGTCTAGTGAATTGGGTCACCCAACCATATCATTATCATATGAGTCTCTCCATCATAGCTCCTCCACCAAAGGTTCCACCAAGACTTGCTCTTGGTCTCGACCATGAGAAGTCCACCCAAGAAACTCAAGTGTGTGCCCTCCAATCTATCCATGAGTCATGCCGGGCACTTAGCCATGTGGTTAAAGCATGACCCATTCCTCCACAACAATCATCAAGTTCCACCCTTGTCACGGGCCTTTGTACCTTCCACCATAAGGTCACAAACAACCCCAACAAGTTCTGCAACAATCAACAATCCTTGCTTCTCCATACAAGGTCTCATCATAGTCATCCATGGTAAGATGCTCCCTAGCATCAGCAAACTGGCTTTGCCCTTCCCTACACACGGTCCATCTACCAAATGCTCAAATGAAACACAAGTATCAATACTTACTTCATCGTCATCAACATGAGGTTCCTCCATGAGAGTACCCTCATTCATCCATGTCTGCAAACTGCATGATCCTGGTCCAACTTGATCAATCTCAATTTCCTCCTCCATCATGATCATGTATGCAACACCTTCAACTATCACGGCTTCCTCTTCCTTGTTTGCAAAATCTGCAACTTCATATTGCTCCATTGTCCATCCAAGTTGAAGAAGTTCGTCCTCAACATTCTTTTCCAAGACTGCAAGCTTCTCTCGAATCCAGGGATTCTTCTCTTTCATCCGCTTCAACCTGTATAAGGTAAGCAAGAGCTTCCCTTCGCATTCTCCCAAACCTGCCATGCCTTGTACTTCGTCTTCCCTAGTTTGTACTTCGTTTGGTCCACAGATGCCCAAACCGTGTATACCTGCCCACACGCAGTCCCACTTGCCCACCTGAGAAGTGCCCAAATCGTATGACCAGCACGTAGTACCGCCTGCCCAACTCTACGACACCCGGTTCCAACCTTCACCAGCTTCACCAAGTTCCCTGTCACCATGAATCGGCCCTTGTTCCACTTGTATGTGAAACTAGCTTCCTTCACCTGCAAGTACCTGCTTCCCTTGTCACTTTGTCGCGAGCAACCCTGCTCTAACCCGAACCTGTTCAACAGGCTCTGATACCAACTATCAAGTTGTGTATCAGCTTTCATTCGCAAGCTACACCAGCTGTGATACCAACTGTCACGACACCAACGATGGCGATGGTCTTCCAACCATGCTAGGCGAGGTGCGGCACCACCGAACACTTTCTTTTCACCAATACTAATGTTCATGGACTACGCCTAACCACTTATTCCTACTTAGTTTGTGATTCTCAACCAAGTATTATTAATGTGCCTTTATACCAATGAACACCCATACACATTCATTATCAACAACATTAATCAAGAGAAATGCACAACAGTATAAAGGGAGGGGCAACTCCCTGCAATATGAGTATGCCTGAATCAATATATTATACAATCATCATTTTTACAATGCCCAAGTTAAATCTTGGGAAACCCCAAATTTACACTTAGCCAATTTTCACAACTTCGGCAAACTCGGTTGCCCAACTCGTCGGCACCTCCGCACGGTCGCTGCACGACTCACCAACCCTTCGTTCACCTCGTCGCACGATCGTGTCATTTTCCCAACTCGGGCGCGCCTCCAAGTCGCCACACACGAGCGCCTCCAACCGAGACACACCTTTGTTCACAATCTCAATACTTCACCGTTTCGTCATGCACGATGCGCCCTCACCCGACCGCCCATTCGCACGTTCACCGTTCACCCATTCAAATTCGCCCAAGTCGCTGCACGACTTCACCCGGGTCGCCACACGACTTCACCCGGGTCGCCTGAACGACCTCACTCGGGTCGCCACACGACCTCGCCCGAGTCACCCGAACGACCTCACCCAAGTCCTGCCTGACCGACCTCCCGAACAACCTGCCTGAACGACCTGCCCGAACGACCTGCCTGAACGACTGTTCGAACGACCTGCCTGAACGACTTTTTTGAACGACTTTCTCGAACGACTGTCTGAACGAGTTTTCTGAATGACTGTCCGAACGAGTTTCCCGAACGACTGTCCGCACGAGTTTCCCGAACGACCGTCCGAAGAATTTTCCCGAACGACCGTCTGAACAATTTTCCCGAACGACTGTCCGAACGAATTTTCTGAACGAGTTCACACCCGAGTTCTGCCCGTCGTGCGGGCTCATCCACGCACTTCAGAACTCCTTGTTTGAACTTGTTGATCAAATGATTGATGGTCGTTTGCCTCTAAACGCCCTCCAATATATACGGGCGGGTGGCGGGTTGTGTCACCCGGCCGACCCACATCAAACGCCCGGCCGACTCGTTCATAATGTGTTGTCTTGCCCGGAGGATGGTCGGCCCGCCCAACTCATGGGACCGCCCCCTCAACTCGCCCAACACCTTATAAACTCGCCCAAGGTTCATTTCATTTCATGTTTCGCACGCACTTCGCATGGTGGAGTTACCCTGCCCGTCTCATGAACCGCAGGTCCTGACAGGGAGGGTTTTGTAATAGCCCTGGTTAAAAATCCATGTAAAAATATATAAGACAACAGTCATGGGACATGTATTCCAAGTTAAATGGTGGGAAAAACATCCTAATGGGTGTTCATTTGGATTATTATGGCTAAGGAAATTTGCAAAGGTAATGGAAAAGTCTTTGAAAAGGAAAAGAGGCATTATTTGGAATTTATTTATGGAAATAATGGAAATTAGGAGAGAAAGAAGGTGAAAGGTAATAGGTTTCATGTGAGGAGGAAAATGAAGAAAAATAATGGAAAATGAAGAAAACAAAGGCCTCATTAATAAAAAGGCTTCTGAGGATCAGTTGGTAATATTTTGACAAGTTTTGGTGGAACTCCCTTTTATTCTCTCTCTCTTATACTATTGGACACTTAGATTTTCTTGGATCACTCTTCGAGGAGTGTGGTATGCTTGGGATTTGGAGTAAGAAGGAAAAGGAAAAGAAAGAAAGTGCAAGAGGACAATGGGATCAACAACTACAGTTGAATTTCTTTCCAGGTATTTGCATGTATGGTTTCCTTACTAGTTTGCCATGCATGGAACATGCATGTGGTTTCTTGGTTATGATCTGTCATTGGCATGGAGGATTGCCTAGATTGACAATGGATTTTCTTATCTTTTCCATTTCTTGGATAGCCATCGTGTTGGGGGTTTTATTTCTTGTTCCTTTGGCTGTGGGTGGAGTTATTAGTTCCTGGAGCCTTGGTTTTACAAACGCTTTGGAAGCCCTATAACGACTTGGGTTGAGTTACTAGTCCTGGAGCCTTGGTTGGAAAAACACTCTCGAAGCCCTGTAGCAACTTGGGTTGAGTTTCTAGTCCTGGAAGCTTTGGTTGGACAAATGCTCTGAAGCCCTTGTTGGTTTGAGTTACTAGTCGTAGATCCTTGGTTGGACAAATGCTTTCGAGCCCAACAACAATTGTGAGTTGAGTTACTAGTCCTAGAAGTCGGGTTGGAACAATGCTCTAGAGCCATAAACAACTTGGCTAGAGACCAATTTGGTGATGGTTAGTGATTTTCGATCGTGAGGTGGGATCACTAGTTGAGGGTTTAGGTGGTTTGGCCTCTGGAAGCCCTGGATGGTTTTGATTAATTTGTTTTATGAGATCCCACATTCATGCTTGGAATATGGCACGAGGGTGACTGGATGAAAGAAATATTTGGTTCAACCTAGCCTATGGTTGGGTGGTTCGTGGAAGTCCCATGTGTGGTTGGCCTATGCAATCATCAATAAGAGCTCTCTTTCTCATTGGTATTTTATGGGTAAGTATACGTGTTTATATGTGTCTTATATTATATCTTTGATATTTCTGTTGGTTATATGTTCTATATGAATGAGTTTTATGATAGTGAAAATATATGGCCCCCATCATGTTTCGGTAATGAATATGTGACCTAATAGATGATAATACAACTAATGTGATAAGGAATCAATGCTTCTTTGCGATTCTCAGATAAGTATGAGACCCCTATGCTCAGATATGTTGTTATGACCTATAGATTGCATCTTTGTGACATGTTTAATGAAATGCCAATCCTGTCTAGTCAAGTCCTTGTTTAAGTAAATGCATTTGTATCATTATTTTGCTATTATTTTTCATTTTTGGAAGTGTCATGGAGTTCTAGGCAGTGACTCGAGCATTGGGCCTAAAAAGTAGCACAAAATTTGGAGTCACAGGCACAAAAATGCTTGGGAAAGTGTCGAGTCGCAGGCATACCCATGTTGTGGAATCGACTCGAAGGTCCCAATCGCACTCATGCCCATGTAGAGAAACAATGAGCATTGTAGCCCTAGACCAATGACTAAGCTCTCCTGTGACCCCAGTGTGGAAAGATACCAACAAGTGGGAGAATGTTGGGTGTGTGTTATATTGTTTCCACACATCAATTTTTTTTAGTTTGTGGGCCCAAGGATGGGAGGCGGACCCCAAGATGGTGGGCATAACTATTCATGGTTTTTCACATGGTTTTCACGCATGATTTTTGGGCACAATGGTTTTTTCCCATCGTATTTGTAGATCCGGTCAAGAGAAGTATGATTATATTCTAATCCAGAGTTAATGGATTGGGATTTATGAATGTTTCAAAAGGTATATATATGTATTGTAACATTAAAAGGAATGCTCAATTTTAGGATACAAGAAAAAATATGTGTATATTTGTTTTATGTTCTGACAATGATATATTTTTTTTGTTTTAGGAATTAGTTTGCAAATATTTCTATATAAGATTAAAACTGATTGTTCTGCGCATATATATATATATATATATATATAATAATATATATATATATATTATATATATATAACCTTTTCAAAGTACTTATCTAATATTTCTGTAACATATCCAAGCCTAATTTATTCCGTTGATCTTGTTAACTCCATGAATACCATTTATTTATAACTAACGAATATAAGTTGTTAAGAAAATAAACTATCTAACCACCTCTTTCCAGGGTTTATAATTTTAGCAAACAAATATTATCACCAAATTTATAATATCATTCAACACATATATATATACGTACACGAATATAAGTTGTTAAGACAGTAAACTATCTAACCACCTCTTTCCAGGGTTTATAATTTTAGCAAACAAATATTATCACCAAATTTATAATATCATTCAACACATATTTATATACATACAGATTGTAGAAATTAAACGGTATTACAAGTTTTCACTTTGAAAGAGGTTACAATATTTCTTTTTATTAGTTATAATAATAACATGTGTCATTCATTATTCTCTTATATATATCAAACAAAGCTCAACGTTTTAAAAGCGCTACATCTCCATGATATTGCATTGTTGAGATGATGGGACATTGTGTTGGTTACAAATATAGTTGAAAATGATAATTTTGGATTACCCTTCTTAGCTGATTGGGAATTGAGGCAGTTGGCTCTGTTGAAATCTAAAAAACTCTTCTCAACGAACGACAAGCACAAAAGCACCACAACTCTTTAGTACATCGAGCTTATCTTGAGGTTGTCTCATATTTAATTAATACGACCTGAATAAATTCTTGATGTTATAGTGAACATTCATCATTTGATGATATGGGATCCATGAAATGATGAAACAATTTTCAATCGTATAGCTAGTGTTCTGTCAAAACCCATACATCTCAAAGAAAGGAAATGAAGGGACGGAAAAACGAGGAGAAAAGGACGGAGGATGAATAAGACGAAGGAAAGGAAAGGATATCTATTTTAGATTTTTTATATTATAGTTTGAAATAAATCTATAAAATTAAGGATTGAGAGATAAATTTCAATCATATGATAGGATAACTAAAAAATATTTTTAGAAACTAGCACAATTACATTAATAAATGTGGTTGATATACACTATAAGCATCGACATATAAATTTAATATGCTAAATTAATACATTAAATATTGTTATTAATATTGTTAATATATAAATATTATTAATTATTTCAATAATCCATTTAATTATTAATTAAATCATTAAATAAATAATTAATAATATTAAATATAAAAATAATAAACTAATAATAAAATAATTTATTAATAATTAATAATTAACATTACTTTTATATTTATTAAAATTAGTATTATTATAATAAAATAATAAAACAATATTGAAATATTGTTTTATTAATATATTTATCATTTTTATTTATTTATTATTATAAATATTGTTTTTTTTACAATTTATATTAATTATTAAGTAGTAATATTAAAAATCTATGAATAACGTTATATTCTATAAATATTTACTTTTAGATTTAAAAACTCAAGGGATTGATATTATAAACTAAGGGAAATAATAAACCCAAGGGATTTATACTACACACTCAAGACATTACAAACCCAGGGAAATAATATTCAACTCAAGGGATCAATCTTATAAACTCAAGATATAGAAACCCTAAGATAAATATTATAAACCCTAAAACGATCATGATTGACCATAGTTTATTTTCATATTAAGACAATCTTTGTCATTTTGTGATGTAGGACTATGGTTGACCATGATTGATTTTCATATGGAGACAATCTTTGAAGCAATAGAATGTTCGACCATGGTTGACCATGATTAAACCCAAAGATTAATATTAAACTCAAATATTAATATTATAAACCCTTTGAGTAATATTATACCTAGGAATACGAACCCTTAGATGAATAAACTGAAAGGTTTGATATTATAAACCCAAAAGATTAATACTAAAATCCCAAGGGAATAATATTAAAGCCAAGGAATAAATATTAGACCCAAAAGATTAATACTAAAATCCCAAGGGAATAATATTAAAGCCAAGGAATAAATATTAGAAACCCAAGATATACAAACCCTAAAATAAACATTGTTGACCATGTTTTACCGTGGTTGATTTTCATAGAGAGATGATCTTTATCATAATGCGACATTTGACCATGATTGACCATGGCTGATTTTCTTATTGAGACAATCTTTGTCACAATGTGACATTACACCATAGTTGTGCATGGTTGACCATGATTATAGACCCAAGGGGTTTATATTAAACCCTATGATTAATATTATAAACCTTATGGATAATATTATACCCTAGGAATATGAACATTTAGAATTATACATAAATCCAAGAGATTAATACTAAAATCCCAAAGGATTATAAACCCAAGGGATAAAAATTATAAACCCAATGTATATAAATCCAAAAACAAATATTATAAACCCTAAAATAAACATGGTTGGTCATGGTTGACCACGATTTATTTTCATATTGACACAATATTTTTCACAATGCGACGTTGGACAATGGTTGACCATAATTTATTTTCATATTGGGATAGCCTTTGGTACAATGTGACGTTGGACAATGGTTGGCCATGGTTGACCATGGTTGATTTTAATATTGATACAATCTTTGTCATAATGCGAATTTGGACCATGGTTGACCATGACTGACCACATTTGTGAGAATGTGACATTGGACCAAGGGATTAATAAACCGAACAAAGATCAACCCTTATATTGATAAACCCGAGCGGTAAATTCTAAAACCCCAAGGTATTATAAACCCAAGGGAATATATTAAACCCAAGGGATTATAAACCTAAGGGGATAATATTAAACCAAAACCCTAAGTTAAGTATTATAAACTCTAAAATAAACATGGTTGACAATGGTTGACTATGTTTGATTTTCATATTGACAAAATCTTTGTCACAATGCGATGTAGGACTATGGTTGACCATGATTGGTTTTCATATTGAGACAACTTTTGGCACAATTTGACATTCAACAATGGTTGGCCATGGTTGATTTTCATTCTAAGACAATGTTTGTCATAATGTGACATTGGACCATCGATGACCATGGTTGTCACAATGTGACGTTAAACCAAGAGACAATCTTTGTCACAATGTCACCATGGTTATTGACCATGGTTGACCATGATTGACCATGGTTAACCATGATTGATTTTCATATTGAGACGATATTTGACATAATGCGACGTTGGAACATGGTTGACCATAGTTGATTTTCATATTGAGACAATCCTTGTCACAATATGAAATTGATTGCTTTTCATATTGAAAAAATCTTTGTCACAATGTGACATTGGACCATGGTTGACCATGATTGATAAACCCATGGGATTGATATTATAAACCCAAGGGAATAATATTAAACCCAAGGAGTTAATATTTAAAACCCAAGGTTTATAAACCCTAAGATAAATATTATAAACCCAAGAGAATAATAAACCCAACAGATTAATACTAAAAACCCAAGGGAATAATATCAAGGGATAAATCTTATAAATGCAATGTATATAAAGCCTAAGATAAATATTATAAACCCTAAAATAAACATGGTTGACCATGGTTGATTTTCATATTGACACAATCTTTGTCATAATGCGACGTTAGACGATGATTTCCCATGATTTATTTTCATATTGAGACAACCTTTGGAACATGCAATGTTGGACAATGGTTGGCCATGGTTGATTTTCATATTGAGACAACATTTGTCACAATGCAACATTGGACCATGGTTGACCATAGTTGACCATGGTTTTCGAAATGTGATTTCGAACCATGAGAAAATCCTTGTCACAATGTGACCATGCTTATTAACCATGGTTGACCATGATTGATTTCCATATTGAGAAAATCTCTCTTACAATACGATGTTGGACTTTGGGTGACCATGTTTGACCATGGTTGATATTCATATTGAGACAAGCTTTGTCACTATGTGGTGTAGGACCATGGTAGACCATAATTGATCATGTTTGAGCAATGTGGACTATGATTGACAATGGTTGACCATAATTGACCTTGGTTGGCCATAGTTCAACATGATTGCTTTCTATATTGAGAAAATATTTGTCACAAACCCATATTGGCATTATTATAAACCTAAGGGACTAATAAACCTAATGAATTTATATTATAAACCCAAACGATTTATATTGAAACTTAGGAATAATATTATAAACCCTATTAATAATATTATACCATAGGAATATGAACCCTTAGAATAATAAACCCAAGGGATTGATAATATAAACCCAAAGCACTAATAAACTCAAGCGATTAATATTGTAAAACCAAGCTATATAAATTGTAAGATAAATATATAAACCCTAAAACAAACATGGTTGGCCATGGTTGATTTTAAGAAAATCTTTGTCACAATGCTTTGATGGACCATGGTTGACCATAGTTAGAAAATATTTTTCACAATGCGACATTGGACTCTAGTTGATAATGATTGGTTGACTAGTTGATTTTCATATTGAGACAATCTTTGTCAAAATGGAAAGTTGGACCAAGCTTGACCATGGTTTTCACAATGTGAAATTGGACCATGAGACAATCTTTGACCTAATATGATTATGTTTATTGACAATGGTTGATTTTCACATTAAAACAATATTTTTCAAATGATTCCACTCAGCATCAGGTTAACATAGAGATAGGGTAATGCAACATCTTCGTCTGACTGATTAAAAGCGTCTCTATTTTCGATGGTTTTAAAGCAAATATTTTCTGTAATTTTAACTTATATTTGTAATCCCACCCACTGTAATTTTGGATCTTAAAGGCGTATTCTTAGAATTCTCCCCCGAAGACATTGAAATTGCAATGTGGATGCCTTAAAAAGAAAAATTGGTCCGCATTCTACGGACAGTGGTTGCCTCCGATCGCCCACCTATTATACGAAAGGTTTGGCGTGGTTGGAGAACGATTGGGAAATCATTTAGCAGGGTTTTTCTAACGCGGAGGTACATAAAGTAATAAACACAGATAGAACGAAGAAAGATCTTCGTTCGTATAACTTTCAAATGAGCTGAAATATCAAAACCATTGACAATGGCGTGGCATATGCCTTTGTCGACACAGCCATTCACCATGTAATTTATATTTGTGTATGCTTTAACAAATAAAATTGATGATTGTTTAAAAGAATTCAAAATCCAATAGAAAGAATACAATAAAAATATCTGAGGTAAATCGTCTTTATTGTCAGATATGTGTTGTGCTCACATTGATAACCTTAACATAATTTGCAGCATACACAGCTCACCATTATTCAAACTGAAAACGATCACAATACAGCTGACCATTATTCAAACTCAAAACGATCACAATAACCAAAAAAAGTCGAAGAGTGTCACATGACGATGGTCCAGAAACTGTACAAATCGTAATCGAACGAACAGGAGAGCCAACACGAGGAGCAATTAGCATTTAATGAAGGGCACCCGGATGATGGGAACATAAGGAAGAGGATGAGCCATTTCAGTATGGTTACATGCAGGACGGTTACATGGGTTACATCGCAGTCAGTCGCAGTAGGAATTAACAAGGTTACATGCAGGATGGTGTATGTTGGCTCCCACAGGCAGCGAAATCGTCCAGAAGACGTCGATCCATTTTTGTGGCAGAGCCGTGTCGGACGTTTCAAATTTCACCGAATGGGGCAAACGCAGAGATGGAAACGAAGGGACAGGGCCACGTTTCAAATAAATCGCCGCCACAAAACACAAAAAATAAATTACGTTTCAAATAAATCGCCGCCACAAAACACAAAAAAAAATCACGTTTCAAATAAATCGCCGCCACAAAACACAAAAGAAAAAATTCATCGATTCACTCCCTCTCCCCCCATAGCCGCCGATCTCAAAGCATATTCTAGAGATATTCGCCTACATTAAATCCTACCCGTTCAAAAAAAAACGGAGTTCCCATCCATGGGGCCCATATAGAAACGCGTACGGCCATTTTTTTTTCTTACATAATAGTTTGAAATAAACTTACAAGGTTAAGGCTTGAGAGACAAATCTCAATCATATGGTAGGATGACTAAAAATTTCTTTGGAAAAAATCAAATTATGCAAAGCCGATAGCAATATAAGACGCCTATCAGCGAAAAATAGATCTCTAAAATATGGGAAAGTGAACGCAAAAAATGACATATTTAACTGTTTTTCTTTCTACATTCATGGATAACAATTCCCAGTTACGTCATTTACACATCATTAACTGTGCAAGCTGCTAAGTAACGCCATCATAATTTGACCCACGCGGCTTACAGGACTCGCTGATACAATAATGATCGATAAGGGAATGCTGGCAGATATCAAACTCAAAAGTGTGATTGCAACAACAGGGCGAGTGTTGATCAAAGTGTACTGCAACCATGCAATTGCCCTGAATACCTGCGCATGATATGCGGGATATAATTCTTTCTCCCATTCCATGTACTCTTCCGGAGTCTTGTAATTTGTCTCTTGCATTTTGAGGTCGAAAATTCGCTTTCTCAGAATTATCATATTGGCGTCCACTATGTTCCGGCCACCTGCATTGAAAACAATTCGGCACTTAATGCAACTGTTTGAAGGATCGGTGCAGTCCACTACAGATAAATATCCATAATTTCTGCAGTCATGAACAAAACGACCTACCTGAACCAAATTGGTATTCGCCAGAGCTTGCAGCTTTTATAACGAGCTGCCTCTGGTTAACTCCTCGCTTCCTACTTGGAGCAGAAAGAGTGGGAGTTCCCCCGTTCTGTTTCTGCGGCATTGGCGGTGAGAAGGCTCGGGAGATACGGCACACGTGCTCCGCAGAATCTTTGGGGATTGCTATCGCAACTTTGAGATCCATCACTGATCTACAAATCTCTAGTCTTCAGAGTATTCTAAGATTGCAGTTATTCGTTAACGACCAACAGAAAGAAAGAAGCGTACAGTTTTATGATGATTTTCCGCTGGCAATCTCTAAAACAACACTCTCGATAAAACGGTGCAGCTAAGAGATCTCTCATTTATAGGGCAAGTTGAGTGGAATCATTAAATCATTGAAAACAAAAACGAAGCAGCCGATCTTCTGCTTCCTTATCATCTATGTCCCCGCGGCCCGGCTACGCGGTTTAGCCGTCTCGTCATACTCCGCTCTTTCTGGTTTTGAGTGGGACAGCTACCTATTTTTGAATTTCCAACGAGATTAGCGCCACCTGTTAATGCTTTCTATCTGGTTAGGACATCGTGACCATTTGTGGAAAGTGGCTCACAGCCATGTGCAGAGCGGGTCCCACAATTCCGTGTATTTAACAAAAGCATTAATGTCCAATAATTTTGCGCCAATTGCAAGTTAGTGGAGAATATCATAATCACCAGACACGTGACATTTTCATGTAGAGTAGTGCAATTACTTGTCATCGATGCCCTAGATCTAACTATTTTAGATTTGGTTTCCTGGCTTCCTAGGATAGTTTAACTTTCGTTAATGTAACTTTTATTTTTAATTTTTTTTATAAGATTTCTTTTTGGGGCGAAACTAAATTCCATATAAATTAATTGATTTACATGGAAAAATAATTTAGTAATATATTTCTCTTCTTAAATATATTAACATAATAATATATAATATAATTTATATATTAATCTAATAATTATAACTAATACAATTATATTAATAAATATAATTAATATAAACTTATAAGCCTGACTTTAACTTTGCTAAAAATTTAAAACTTTTTTTGAATTGAAAAGGTTATAAACTCAACTATAAACTTAACTTTATTCCAAATTTAAAATAGTTTTTTGAATTGAAAGTGTTGTAAACTCAACTGTAAACTTTAAAAACTTTTTCTGGGATTGAAAGCCGGTCATACATGCCAAAATAATCAAATATGTTACCAGTATTTCACAAACCATTCTCTCACAATATCAGAAACCATTCTCATAATATCAAAGAAAAATGAGACAATGTATTATTTAAATTTAATTTTAAGAAGAATGAGACAATGTATTATTTAAATTTAATTTTATTAATAAAATTAATAAATATATGATTTGAATTAAGTTATAATTACATCCATGTGTATTAAGAAATTATAAAAAACTAAATCCAACTTCCTCTTTATAAGCTGCATTACCTCAACCACCACTTTGGCTACAACACCCAAATTAACCCATTTCATGGTTTAACTTTTTTGATTTTATTTTAAATTATAATTCTATTAAATAATTTAAAAACAAAACAAATAATTTTACAAAATCTAAGTCCAACTTCTTCTTTATAATCTACAATACCTCAACCACCACTTTTGCCCCCAACACCCCGATTGAACCAATTTCATGGTTTAGCTCCTTTTTATTTTATTTTCAAGTTGTAACTCTCAAGAGGCGAGGGCTCCCTATATGGGTTAATCAAAGTAACATTGATTACATTCATTGTGAGTTGAAATAGGTACATTGATGGACATAATTATACAATAAAAATAAAAAATAAAAATAAATATAAAATTTATAATAATGTATTGTTTTTATATAATTTAAAAATAAAATGATAATGATAATAATTATTTAATTTTTTAAAAAATTGAACTACAATATTGGGGATAATTTTTTTTGAGAAGATGTAATGTGTAGTGAAATTTTTGTTTCATATACATTGTATTTTTTTGTGTCTCACTCTAAAAAAATTGTGTAATGTATTTTTTAAAGTTTTTTCATTACATTGAAAAAGACATTTGGTATAACATGTTTGGAAATTTTATGTGTCTCACCAAAATTAATTTGATTGTAACATGTTTTATAAACCATTTGTATTGAATCCACATAAACGACTTTAGTTTAGTGCAACATTCTTTATAGTGCAACATATCACATAAAAATATCGCTTGCCAGGGTGTGATATAGAAAGGGTTGTTGTCAAGATAGAAAGGTTAAAGAGATACAATATGTGGACATTGGAGAAATTTGTGTGATATATGTTAAGGATATGTTGCATTTAAAGTGGTATTTTCAGCAATATGCCATGCAAGTAGAAACTTTTGATCCATACAATGTGTTGCATAAGTGGATTATTTTCCCTCATGAGATACTGACAAGGAACAAAATATTCAAAAAATGCCATGACAAAGATGAAGCAACAAATTCTTTTTGACATAGACAATAATGGAGGAAGAAAACATGTAGTGAAACTTCCCAAGGTTGAATTTCAATTGAAGTAATCTGTGCAATAAATCAAATCTAACAAGGCCAAGGCTCTTATCTTTTCTAAAACTACATAGTAAAGAGTTGCATTATTTTTCCTATTGCTTTTTATTAAATAATATTACAAGTGATGAAATAGTATAGAGATACCGTGTGTTTCAAACAAGTGCATAAACAAATTAATAATTCCCTAAAACTCAAATCTCTTGATTTGGTTTACAATCCAATAAAACTAGTATCAATGAGAAACCTAAAATAATATTGTTGGTGATAACTCCCTTGAAGCTAATATACAAAGGAATACAACTACTTACAATTTAATTAACATATTTGATGTGTCTTAACAATTTTATATATCACAACAAAAATGTTTTTTTATGTGATATGTCACAGGTTCATAAATTTTGGGAGTTTCTATATTGCTCCAATTATTTAATTCATGTCATAAGTGTGTAGCACCAAAGGTTTTATTTCATGTGAGAAGAATGCCACACTTAAAGTAGTTTGTCATTTGTGTCTCATATAAACCTTTAAAATCTTTTACCTTATACGTATCACACCTAAACTTAGTTTAGGTGTAATAGGCTTAAAAAATGTCATATCTATTGCACCTAAGCTTCTTTTGTATGTGAAATGTCTTTAACATTTATTTTATTCAACCCATAATGATTTTTTTTTGTGCAATATGTCACATGTTATTTTTAAAAACCCCTATTGCAATTACTTTGGTAAGAGTTTATGGTTTTATGTTTACTTTTAAATATTTAGGTTAGAGACCCCAACTGCGGTGCCAGGACTAAATTTAAATATCTTGAATGACAAATGTAAATGTTTATATGTAATAATTAATAAAATATTATTTTTGGAAATATTATGGGAATTATTATGTGAGTAGTGAGGTTGCTCTATTGTCAAAAAAAACTATTGAAGTGGTTGAGACAGTTGAATTGAGGCTTCTGTGATCCATAATAGTTGAAAGAATAACTTCGGCGTAAATCACATGTAGACAGACATTTGTCGATGCGTTTCGAACCAACTAGTGTGGTTCATCGTCAGGAAAATTTGAAGAAACCGATCCAGCTTAGCATGTTAAATAGTCTGAGCACGTAAGTAATGGAAAGTAGGAAGTGTTAGTTGTCAAAATTCCAACCTACCTTGTAGGAGGAGTAATCACCATGAAGAGATAGTGCAAGTAAAGATAAGTGTCATGCTGAGTGGAAAGAAAGATAGCTAACATAGTTGGAGAGAAATGCAAAGCTAGAGAAAAAAGATGTTTTTTTTTGTAATAATCCTAAGTACAAAAAAGGGAAAAGGAAGGCATTGAGAAAAAGAAAGACATTGCAAGAGTGGACATGGGAAATGAAGAAGTATATCACTTAATGATGGTATGATATTGATCGCAGGGAAGTTTGTGGCTAGGGGGACTTTTGTGTTTGCAATTGTTATATATCTTAAGGAATGCAAAGTGTCTCTCTCTCTCTCTCTCTCTCTCTCTCTCTCTCTCTCTCATATATATATATATATATATATATATATATATATAATATATATATATATATATCTATATATATATATATGTTCTTCTATTTTAATGTGACAAGCAACCGTGCACAATTTTTATACTAAACCCCTTGATCCTAAGTTTTAAACCCCTTAATCACATTACTATAGAAAGAGTAATGAGGGGAATTTTAAGGCTCATGGGGGAGCTTTGAATAGTTTTAGATTTACCATGAGCTTTAAGAATAAGGCTTCAAATTTTTCTAGGTTCGGCACAAGCTTCAAGAATAAATCTTCAGATCCTTCTTTCATTGGAGAAGCTTCACACAGCCACTGGATCGCTCATTTGGTGCCTAAAATCTCAATTATTTTGGTCGTAGTAATGGTGGTGGTAGTAGCAATTTTCTATTATCTTCATATAACCAATCAACATTAAACGAAACACAAATTTATTGCTCCAAAAAATAGCCCAACCTAAAAATCTTAGTAATGATTACTGAAACAAATTGAATGCACCATTGACTTCAGAATGACAAATTGTTAATATGTGGATTTTTTAATTCAATAAATTACTCAGTAATACATGTTGCAGGACTACAAAAGTAACACACACTAACTTAGTAATAACTCAGTAATACAATCCTCAAACGCATTATGAATAAACACACTTGCTACTACAGTTTAAATGCGACTATAGGTGGAAGAAATAGTGGCTAAATGAGTTGCAGCCCTCCACAGAAAGAAGTAGGGGTTGTGACACAAAGCCGGTAGTTGATTAAGTAATAATGGTATCTATGAAGAATCTGTCAAGAATCTCCAGCATGGAAAAAAACATTGAATGTAGACTCGAAAGCCTTAGTGCAGTGCTTGCATATTATTATAAAGTAATAAATTGACATGCGGTGGCAAATTTAATAGGCAACATACATAGACTCTATGAGTTCTTGTGCGGAGTTTTTACGATGGAAAGGAAGCTGATGACTCACCCCAAAAGCTGAGGTGGGTGCCTTCGTGGCAATTGGCCCACGTGATCCCTTCTCGCATTGATATGCAACTGGGGTTTTTGGTGAGGTTTTAATGGAGCATTAACTCTACCACCTTTTCGAGGTTGTCTTGGTCACCGTGTTATGGTTCCATGGCGCGGTTTTTGGTTGTAGCTTGGGTTATTGTTGCTACTGGTTTCGCTCTACTCCTCTGTGCCCTTACCTTGTTCCTTTCGCCCAATGGTAATGGTTCTCTGTCTGCCACTGTCTGCTGGTTCTCTGGTTGTGGGTTGCAGTTTTTGGTGGTTCGGTTGACCTTAAGGGCCATCATTGTTTGGTGTGTTGTTGGTCTTGGGTTCGACTATGGAACCTCCTATCCACTTCAAGTAACCTTAAGGGTACTCATCTTTACCCTTCTCTCCGTTTATTCTCCATATAACTGGTTATGTTGCCTCTCTAATTGTTGTCTCTTGATTGTGCAGGTAATTCGCTCCTCTGTGGTGGTGGCAAGGGTTTGGTCCTTGATGGTTACTATTTCTTTGCTCTTCTGTTCCGGTCTCCACTTGAACCGGGTAGGATCCTTCCTGTTTATCTTATACAATCCTGTAGGTTGTTTTTGTAGAGATGAAGTCTTGTTTTTGTTGGTACTCAGTTCTGTCTATCTGTCGAAAGTTTTGGGTCGTTAGTTGGTCGTTGGTGACCGTGGCTCTGCTGAAATTTTGGTTGTAAATTTGAACGCAATTTTTGTATAGTTCGGCTCTGGTTGTTGAGCGTGGTCCCGTCTCTGTTTTTTTAGTTGGTCTTGGGTCACAGGAACCCTTCTCGGTCTGTAATGAAAATATTTGAGGACTATTTGGCAATTGTATATTTTTTTTGGAAAGCACTATTCCTTATGCCTTGAACCTGTGTTGGGTTACATGATGTTGTCTCTGAACTATAACAAATATTTATGCAATGTATGTACATATATTTATAGAAATGATAAATCCTCTACTTGTAATAATTTCAATGATTTGCTTTCGTGAACTAGCTGAATGAATTCTCTTGCAGTGTTTAGTTGCTTCGATGTGATGCACAGTCTCGTTAACAGTCCCTCAATCATGTACTTAATTTTGTGCACAGTACTAGATTATAGTCATTCATAATAACAATTGTTTGATACCTGAAATGTTTCTCTTTACTATTTTAAAATATTATGTCAAAGTTTACATTCTCTGGTTTCTATTCTCCTTTGTTGGCAACAACCCTTTGTTCATCTTTTGATTGTGTATTTAAGCTGCTGGTAGCCTCATTCGGTTGAGGAACTACCTGCATTTGCAATTTGCAGTTACATTCCCTTTTGTTGTTATTCAAGTATTAATTTATTTAAGACTATTCCCTAATCTATTTACTTTCAAAAAATAAAAAGTAATGACATTGGATGTGACAGCATTCTTGAAAAGAAATAACAATAAAAGTAAATTAAAAAAAATAAATTCTTAAAACGGCATGTTCAGCTATCGCCTCCCTAATTGTATGCTCCTGCATCAGGGTTCCGGGGTGAATGAAACTCATGGCTCTTATCCATGATCTCTTCAATCGAATACCCGATGCATTGAATCTATCCAACATCCAATGAGGAACTATCCTCAATTGGGCGATCCTTCCACTTAACCAAATACTGCAAGTACTCCTTTCGATGTGTCCGCCTAGCTACCTGAGTATCCATTATTTGGTCAATCTCCAAAGGCTTGGCTGGGGGCATCTATCTGATCCATGTCCATTTCTCTTCGTCTCCCTGGGTGTCCTGTGTGTGTCCTGTTGAACTGTCCTTTGTATTAGCAAAAATATAAGGGTATAGGTCTGCTACATTGAAAATGGACGAGATCCCAATACCCAGGGGTAATTGCAGTTCATATGCATTGGCAGAGAATTTCCACAGTATCCAGCAAGGCCCCATCTTTTTCAATTTGAGCTTGTTATATTCTCCTCTAGTAAACCTCTCCTTTCGTAGGTGTGCCAGTACTAGGTCTCCTACATTAAATTGCACTTCCCATCATTTTAAATCTGCCTTCTACTTATATCTTTGGTTGTTGTTTTGCAATTTAGCTTTCACTTGTTCGTGAAGATTGTTAATCATTTTTGCAAAATCTTCTCTGTCAGCACTCCTCTGTTCCAACCAACCCAAATCTCGTGACTTGTGCACTCCACGAGGGTGCATGCCATATAGGATTTGGAAAGGGCTTCTACCTATACTCATTTTGGGTGAATCATTATAAGCAAACTCTGCTTGTGCGAGTACGTGATCCCACTATCGTGAATTCTCTCCAACTAGACTACGTAGCAGATTTCCCAGACTTCGGTTTACTAGCTCAGTTTGCCCATCGATCTGTGGATGATAAGCTGAGCTGAAGTTCAGTTTAGTATCTAATTTCTTCCACAAAGTCTGCCAGAAATGGCCCGTAAACTCCACGTTCCTATTCAAAATAATAGACTTTGGTAAGCCATGTAGTCTGACAATTTTTGTGAAGAATAAATGGGCTACATGCGTGGCATCACTGGTCTTTTTACAAGGAATAAAATGTGCCATATTAGTAAAAAGATCAACTACTACCATGATTGAATCATATCCTTTCTGTGTCCTTGGAAAACCCAAGACAAAGTCTAAATTGACTGAGTCCATTGCCTATCCGGAACAAGTAGGGGCATATACAGTCTCGTATTTTGACTGTGTCCCTTTGCCAGTTGACACATCTTACATCTAGCCACATACCGTTGTACGTCTCGCTGCATCTTTGGCCAATAATTGAAATGACTTACCTAGTCCAAAGTCTTGTCTATGCCAAAATGTCTAGCTAGACCACCACTATGTTTCTCCTAAATTAACTTCTCCCTCATTGAACATTCTGGAATACACAATTGTCCTCCCTTGAACAACAATCCTTCCTGTATGTTATAATCTAACCACAAACTATTGTCTCGCAACAACAGATTCTGGCAAGCTTCATCTGCTTCCTGAAAATCTGCATCTGTCACATACAGATCTTTGAGATATTCAAAGCCCAAAACCTGCACTTTTCTTTCCTGTAAAATCAAACTTCTTCTGCTTAACACATCTGCCACTTTGTTGGCTTGTCCACTGATGTGTTTCAACACAAACATGAAACTCTGGAGATATTCCACCCACTTTGCATGTTTATGATTCAGCTTATACTGTTGCATGACATATTGCAAAGAAAAATTGTCAGAAAACAGAACAAATTCATTTCCCAACAAGTAGTTTCTCCAATGTTTCAGCGCTTTCACCACTGCATAAAATTCCTTGTCATAGGACGTATATTTCTGTCTACTCTCATTTAATTTCTCGTTGAAATAGGCCACTAGTTTATCCTCTTGACTCAATACCGCTCCAATGGCTGTCCCACTGGCATCGTAACGAACTTGAAAAAGTTTTTTGAAATCTAGTAACCTCAAAATGGGTCGTTCGATGATCTTCTTTTTCAGCAGCTGAAAGCTCTTTTCAACCGACTCAGTCCAATGAAAAGGTTGATTTGCTTTTTTGATGGTGTCCACCATGGGTGCACAAATCCCACTAAATTCTTTTATAAACTTCTAGTAAAAACTTGCTAGCCCATGAAAACTCCATACTTCAAATAAATGTTTTGGAGACGGCCAGCTATCTATTGCTGCAATTTTTTCCGGATCCATCTTTAACTCATTCTCTAAAATCATGAATCCTAAATAAACCAACTCCTTCTTAAAAAACGTAAATCTCTTCAAATTTAATAGTAATTTATTCTGCTGTTATTTTTCCAAGACACACCTGACGTGTTGGAAATGTTCTTCCCTAGTCTTATTGAAAATAAGGATATCATCCAAATACACAATAACGAACTTCCCGATATATTCTTTCAGCATCTCGTTCATTAAACACATGAATGTGTTGGGTGCATTGCTCAATCCAAATGGCATGACCAGCCATTTGTATAGGCCCTCATTGGTTTTGAAATGAGTCTTCCACTCATCTCCTTCTCGAATCCGTATATGATGATAACCGCTTTTTAAATCAATATTTGAAAAATACACTGCTCCACTCAAGAAGTCCATCATATCATCCATTCGTGGTAAAGGGAACCTGTATCTAATGGTAATCTTATTGATTACTTGAGACTCGGTACACATCTGCCACTCTCCTCCTCTCTTGGGAGCTAAGACTGTTGGAATTGCACATGGACTTAAACTTTCTCGAATCAGCCCTTTGTCCAACAACTCCTGTACCTATTTCCTAATCTCCTCATTGTCCTCTGGACTCATTCGGCAAGCATCTTTGCTAGGTAAACTAGCTCCCGGGATGAAATCAATATGGTGGCTGATACTCCGCTTTGGCGGTAACTTATTTGGCAAATCATCTACTACTATATTGCTGAATTCCTGTAACATATCTTGAATTTCCTCCAACAAATCCTTAATTTCAGTATGAATTAACACTGTCCTTGGCCTCTGCACAATTGCAAACTTTATTTCATCATCTCCAATATGCTGTATGGGCTCTTTTCCCCCTAATAATAATGCCTTTGTCCCACTGTTCTCTGTTGTGTCCTCTTCCTTCATGGTTACCAACGTATGCTTGATCCCATCTTTCACAAACTTATAACAGTTTGTCTTCCCATCGTGCACTACCTTCCTGTCATACTACCATGGTCTACCTAGCAGTATACGGCACACATCCATTGGCATAATGTCACATGTCACCTTATCCTTATACCCACTAATATGAAATTCCACTTCATACTGCTCATCAACAAGGAGTTGATGCTCTTTTTGTAATCAAGACACTCGGTATGGGGTTGGGTGTTTCAGTCTTTTTAAACCCAATTTCTCTACCATCTATGTGGCTGCGAGGTTATCAGTGCTTCCACTGTTAATAATCAGTTTACAACACTTCCCATGTGACTTACACACAGTCCAGAACAAGGCTTTCTATTGTGTCTGATCAGCGAACTCTTTAACTGGCTTCAACAAGAATTTCTTCAACACCAAGGCCTCTCCTATTTCAGGCATGTTCTCCACTTCTTGAGGTGGGGACTTAGCTTCCTCTGGTTGAGCAACATATCCTCCTCTTTGTCCTGCTTGATCACTTTCAGGACATTCAAAAGATCGATGTCCCCATTTGTGAGACTTGTAACACTGATAGGCATTCCCTCTGCCTGCGTCGTTACCTCTCCCTCGTTGGTAAGGCCTTCCCCCTCTAATGTTACCTTCTTTATCCGTTGACCCTATAGTTTTTGAACTGCTGCCTTCCTCACTGCTGCTAGCAATTTTGCCTCTGCCAAAGGACTGCCCCCTTCCTTGGCCGGATCCATGTCCTCTCCTGGCATTTTATTTCTTGGTGATATTCTCCTCTGCTTTTAAAGCACTTTGATATGCTTCTTCTATAGATTTGGGAGAAAGAATACTGATCTCATCCAGTATCTCCATCCGTAATCCATTCACAAACCTTGTTGTCTTTTATGGGGTATCTTCGACATAACCCACTCGCAGATTCACTCTATAAAATTCTTCTGTATATTCTTTCACAGTCATTGCTCTTTGTTTTAGGTTATGTACCTATCTATATAGAGCAATCTGATAGTCTTTAGGTAAAAACTTACCTTTCATCTTGGTGATCATTCTTGTCCACTTTTTAATTGGTGGCTTATTTGATCTCCTTCGCTCTTCCTGCACACTTTCCCACCACAGTGCTGCATGCCCCTTCAGTTTTGTAGCTGCAAATCTGATCCTCCTATCCTCACTGATTTCCTCACATTCGAATTATTTATCCAACTCACTAATCTAGTCCAATAATACTTCAGTGGATAAACTGCCATCATAGTTTGACAGTTCAGGCTTCGGTTTGTTGCTTGCTCATAGAACAGATTTCAACAATTTTATCTCTGGCCCTTCCTCATCGGACCCATCTGTCGTAGCTGTAGCTTCTTCTTCACTATCATTACCACCTTTTGGATCCCTGCATCTCCCTGCTTCTACTGCTGCTAATATGGCACTTAGGATCATGATTTCCTCACACAGTCCTTTGTCAACCACCCTCCAAATAGCTCTACCTCTACCCCTTCTTCCTACCTCCATTTTTTTTTTTTCTTCCCTAAGGAAAGAACTGCTCTGATACCAAATTTGATGACTCACCCCAAAATCTGAGGTGGGTGCCTTCGTGGCAACTGGCCCACGTGATCCCTTCCCACGCTCGTATGCAACTGGGATTTTTGGTGAGGTTTTATTGTGGAGCATTAACTCCGCCACCTTTTCGAGGTTGTCTTGGTCACTGTGTTATGGTTATATGGCATGGGTTTTTGTTGTATCTTGGGTTATTGTTGCTGTTGGTTTCGCTCTACTCCTTTGTGCCCTTACCTAATTCCTTCCGCCTGATGGTAATGGCTCTCTGCCTCCCATTGTCCGTTGGTTCTCTGGTCGTGGGTTGCAGTTTCTGGTGGTTTGGCTCACCTTAAGGGCCGTCGCTGTTTGGTGTGCTGTTGGTCCTGGTTTCGACTATGGAACCTGCTTTCCACTTCGGGTAACCTCCAGGGTACTCATCTTTACCCTTCTCTCAGTTTATTCTCCATATAACTGGTTATGCTACCTCTCTAATCGTTGTCTCTTGACTGTGCAGGTAATTCGCTCCTCTGTGGTGGTGGCAAGGGTTTGGTCCTTGATAGTTACTGTTTCTTTGCTCTTCCATTCCGGTCTCCACTTGAACTGGGTAGGATCGTTCCTATTTATCTGATACAGTCCTGTAGGTTGTTTTTGTAGAGGTGAAGTCTCGTTTTTGTTGGTCCTCAGTTTTGTCTGTCTGTCGAAAGTTCTGGGTCGTTAGTTGGTCGTTGGTGACTGTGGCTCTACTGCTCTACTGAGATTTTGGTTGTAAATTTGAATGCAATTTTTGTACAGTTTGGCTCTGGTTGTTGAGCGTGGTCCCGTCTCTGTTTGTTTAGTTGGTCCTGGGTCACATAAACCCTTCTTGGTCTGTAATGAAAATATTTGAGGACTATTTGGCAATTGTATATATTTTTTGGAAGGCACTATGCCTTATGCTCTGAACCTGTGTTAGGTTACAAGATGTTTTCTTTGAACTATAACAAATATTTATGCAATGTATGTATATATATTTATAGAAATGATAAATCTTCTACTTGTAAGAATTTCAATGATTTGCTTTCGTGAAGTAGTTGAATGAATTCTCTTGCAATGTTTAGTTGCTTCGATGTGATGCAAAGTCTCATTAACAGTCCCTCAATCATGTAGTTAATTTCGTGCACAATACCAGATTATAGTCATTCATAATAACAACTGTTTGATACCTGAAATGCTTCTCTTTACTGTTTTAAAATATTCTGTAAGAGTTTACATTCTCTGGTTTCTATTCTCCTTTGTTGGCAGCAACCCTTTGTTCATCTTTTGATTGTGTATTTAAGCTGCTGGTAGCCTCATTGAGTTGAGGAACTACCTGCAGTTTCAATTTGCAGTTACATTCCCTTTTGCTGTTATTCAAGTATTAATTTATTTAAGACTATTCCCTAATCTATTTACTTCCAAAAATAAAAAGTAACGACATTGGCTGTGACAACCTTCTTGAAAAGAAATAACAATAAAAGTAAATTGAAAAGTAAATTAATTTCTTTTTCTTAAAACAGAATGTCTAGATGTTGTCTCCCTAATTGGATGCTCCTGCATCATAAGCTTTCTCCACAAAGTGAAATCCATGTATAAGGAAGCTTTACGTAATGAAACGTACTAATAATATTAATTCGAGATTTGTTCAAGCCTTTTACCTATGTAAAGGACGTGCAACGACATTAGTTATGGCATCATTAGGAATAGCAGTAGCATAATATTGTTAGTGTCATAGCACTCGGATTTTTTTTACCCCCATTAAAAGGACATGCAACCGCATTAGTTCTGGGAAAGCAGTAGCATAACAGTGTCAGTGTTAGAGCACTCACCCATGGAATGACCACTCACAAAATTAGTTTTTTTTTTTTTTAATGAATTATTAGGACTGACAAATACAAACAATAAAACATCATCCACCAGGGGAATTATGTCCTCGTTGATCGAATTGAAAATTAGAAATAAGATTTCAAGGAAATTAGTAAATTATTTCTGAATTTACTCAAAATAGAAATTTTCAACATTTTCCTAAAATTTTGGTTAAAATTTCAAAAATAAAATCAAAAACATGAAAAGTAAATGCATTTTGATTGCAAAGTAAATGTTATAGTCCCTGAGCACGCAAGGACTCACAAGTTTTATGAGTTAATTTTTCAAAACTTTTATAATATGTGTCAAACTTGATCTCCATGGCATTGGAATTCATTTGTTACCCACACTATGGAAAGGATTTTAATGAAGTTAAACATGATATCTATTCCAATTAATACTAAGGCATTGCTTTAAATGGTTGAAATTACCTGTGATATGGTTTTGATATTTATTATGGTTTAATTATGTATGATAACAATATAATAGAGCATCAAGAGAGATTGGAGATGTCTTTTGATGTTTCACAGAAATAATTTATAGGGTAGTTGCATCATATAGTTAGAAAATAATTATTTGAAGGGGTTAGCTATGGGGAAGCTTCTTAATATATTTCAACATTTGTTGACATTCAGAATTCTTATCCATAGCTTTGAGATTTATCCAATTGTGACAACAAATTCTCTACCCTTTAATTTCACATCTTTGTCTTGTACCAAACATAATTCATACATACACAATTAAATATGTCAATCCCAAGAGGCACCAATGTCACTTTTATGTTTTTGATGATAGGAAAGAAGATGATGCAAGTGATATGTTTATAGCTCAAGAAAATTATGACCCCTATTAACATGCTAAAGTATTAGAATGAACATGAATGATTGAGTCTTACATCTAAAAGTGCTTACACATTCACAAACATGCAAACATGCTACCTTAATGAAACAACTATACCTATACAACTCTACTAAAGAAATTGTTGTACTTAAAATGTAAAACCATTTACATTTTTACTAACACATATATCACAACCTCCTCAGCCACATCTCCATACCATAAATCCATTATCACTTAATTAAATAAACATTCTTTTTAATAAATTCTTCATAACTCATATTCAGTATCCTCTATCTATTATTTTTACACCATCCAAAACCATTAACATATCTTCTACCAATATAACCATTAATCATTTAGATTCACTTCAAAATCTCCTTTTCTCCACTTCAATAATATGCTAATAATCCAAAACTAATAACATATCTTCTAGCCAAATAACCACTAACATTCACTGCAAAATCTTATTTTCTCCACTTTAATAGTATGCTAATATATATTCATCTGAGAAAATTAATTTTCGTTGATAAATGTACTTATCATAGTTCACTTTATTATGAACATAAGAATCAAATTTCCCATATTCAAAATGTATTTTAGTTATTCATATCACAACATCTTCAATAGTGTAAAAAGAACGGAAATTATATTTGATAATGTGAAATTATCTAATGATAAATTGATTGTTAATATATTGATGATTTTATTTACTAATATTTAAGAAAAAATTATTGAAAATATGTTTGATGGTTTAAAATGGTTTAAATAATGGTTACTATATTTTATAATTTTTTGTAATTTAGAAAATAAAATTAATATTTTTATTGTTAATTTTATTTTATTTTTTATTAATAAGTAATATAATGAGAATGGATTTAATAAGGAATTAATTTATAATAATTATCGAAAATACTATTCACATTTAATATAGAAGATTTCTAATTTATAACTAAATTTTAAGTTATAATATTAGAATTAATATCATAATTTCTAATAAGTCCTATGCCCAAAATTCATAATTTATTTCATATCACTTTTCAATAATTTATTTTAAAAATTAATCAATTACTAGAAAACAAATATAAAATACTTAGAAGATAAATTCAAAATTATTATTATAATTATTTCTTATTTAATTTTTTATATAATTTTTTACAAACTTTGATTATCTCTATAAAAACACATAATTTTAATTTATTGCGTGAAAATTCTGGATAAAACCGTGTAATAACCAAAAGATGGAAAGTGAAATAATAGTTACAAGTATACAAAATATATTAAAGGAAGAGGATGAACTCTCAAAAGATGAGAAAATACTTTTATAATAAAAATACTTTTATAATAAAAGAAATTGATAAAATGATTTGATTAGGTAAAATTATAATGGAAAATGCAATAAAATAAATAAATAATAGATTTATTTATTTAAACTTCTATATTAATAGGTCAATAATTTTTAATTTTTAATGTAATGTGTGGATTAATTAAGTTTAAATTATTATTATTGTGATTTGTTTATTTATTTATGTATTAAAATATATATGTATCATATTTAATGTTAATTTACTTAATATATAAATATAAAAAAAAATTATTAATATTTAGTTAATAATTTACAATATATAAATAATATTTAGTATTTAGTTAGATTTATAAAATTTTATAGGAGGGAAAGGGTTTATATTTTTTAAAAATATATTGTTTTTTATATTTATTTTTATTAAAATATATAGATTTATTTTGAAGGAAATATGATAGGGTTATAGGAAGAAATAAGATATTTAAATATTAATTTAATTTCATTCCTGAGAATTATAAATATAACGAAATATTATTTATTATATAATTGATTAATAACTCTAAGTTTTTGAACATAAAATTTATCTATTATATCCATATTAATAATATAACCACTGGGAGGGGTTTTTTCTTACCTCTACAAAGAAAGGGAGATCAAATATACATTGGGGTGGGGTGGTGACCAACAATCAGGGATAGTATATGGCGTTATGGTAAGAGGTGGAAATAGCAATAGAAAATCGAATACAACAATTAAAAGTCTTTGACAATTCCATACAACAAAATTTAAAGTGTCAACTCGCACAACATAGGACTTAAAGATGACTTAAGGATTCCAATGCTTTTGCATAGAATGAAATTATCAATGGGTCAATTTGAATATATTTAATTTTACCACAACAAAATACATTTGAATGAGTTTGCGGATCAAATGGAAAACATGGGAGTCTTATTAAATCTGGGAGATTGAGTAAAGTCTCACTAACACAACCAATTGAGGATGGACCTTCTTAGCAAGGCGACCGAGGATCAAACTTCATGTAAGGTGGTTGTGCCCTGCGCTAAAGGGAGGAGACATGTTAAAAAATCCAGTTAGATTAGCGCTGGTATGGCCTAAGTCGGGTGCCATCTCCAAATGACTTTGATGGATTAAATTCCCCTAGGTCACGGCGCGTCAAACGAGATCAAGTCTAGAAGATCACAAACACCCTGACAAACAAACAAAAATCCGTGAGATCTAAAATTAAATGGAGAAAGACCATCATTCAAACTTATACCATAATGACAGAAAGGAACTCATAATTTAGGCAACTCCATTAGTGCATTAATCTTGGGAACAGTGAACAATTAGTGGAGTCAAGTTAATTAAATATCTTGGGAACAGTGAACAATTAGTGGAGTCAAGTCAATTAAATACCTTCTAATTATATTAAATTAAAGATGAAGCGCCATAGTTTTGTGCCAATTTTTGTTTTCATGGCCACCTGGAGTGGCTACGTAAGCCTGAAGATGATACCGGACATAGAACCCAATGGCGATTTGACATTTATTAAGGTGCAAATGTGTGAAATGCAAATACAGTGAAGACATATCTATTTGGTGGAGGGTAGAAGATAATATTTCATAGTTATCACGCTGGACCATTAATGGATCTGATGCAAGTGGACAGGCAGCGATTAGAAGCCTTCAATGCGACGGGTTTTGGAAGCAGGCTCGAGATAGGAATTGCACGGTTATATATGGAGAATGAGGGTATTCAGGATGCCGAAGTGAAATTTTCTTATTTTCTCACAACATTGAGACGGTTAATGCAGGATTTACATACAATAATGGTGCATGCTGATCGACAGAAAGGTGACGAAATTGGCGCCCATCTATTTGAGATTGTAGGGGCAGTGGAGTTTCTTATTATGTTGACATATTGCCAAGAAAATATGCAACTGATCGAGACCAAAGCCATAAATGAAATATTCTCCCATCGGATAGGTCTGCTAGAGCTTAAGTTTGTGTGCTCGATCAAAGCCATAAATGAAATATTCTCCCATCGGATAGGTCTGCTAGAGCTTAAGTTTGTGTGTCTACAGTTGGCAATGAAGATGATGTAGTTTAGGGTGGCGAATCTCTGCCACTGGCTAGAGGGCAATGAGATGGCGCACATCATGGGAACGCATGGAGTTCAAGAGTTTGGTGAACTCAGTGGGAATGACGACTATCCAATAATGGCCAATGTGGAGCATAACTCCAGTTCTGAATACTTTGCAGAAGACAACATGCATCAAGTAGAGGATCCCCTATAGAACTACATATCACCATGTAGTTCTTAATGGAGATTTTTGGAGAATATATGGGAAAAACCTTCTTAGTATAACAATATGTGTTATGAAGAAATTTTGGTATATCATAGGATGAGAAAATTTTAGAAACCAGATGGAAATACTAGGAAACTTGATGTAAAAAGTTCTGCTCTTCAAATCACATGATTTTTAATGTCACTCAATAACGGTTTTTTTAAAAATATTACTAACAAACTAAAGATAGGAATAGAAAGGGAGGGTTCAGAATATAATAATAGAGTTATAAAAGGATATTTTTAAAAGCATGAGTTATTTGGGATAATGTTATGAATTTTAATATATAATAAATAAATATAAATTAGATATGAATAATATATATGAATCAAATTTCATAAAATAAAAATTTGAAACTAATGATAGAAAGAGGGATGAAAAAAAAAATAGGAAAAGGATGAAAAGAAAAGAATTGGTTAATTAATCAGTTATGTATTTTTATGATGAGTGAAGTGTCTTAAAAACAAGTAAACATTAAACAATTCTCTAAAAAATTCAGACAATTAAAATATTTGGAAATTACACTCTCAATAATTTATTTTATTATCATTCAAAATATAATAAATATCAATATTCAAATAAAATAATAATATCATAATTAAGAAAATATATTTAAAAACTAAACAATCAAATAAATAAATAGCCTACGAAGTTATTAGTAATGTCATTTATTAAAAATAGAAAAGATTAATAACTTTAGTTTAGAGAATTTTCGGCAAAATCACATAATTAATCATTTATTAATTGCAAACCACTGTTTAGAAGATCCTTATAGATTCGGAAGAATGCGCATCTGCTTGGAATCCCCTCGTGAAATCCGATTAATAATAATCTTATCTTTCTTTGCTTTTTTTTATAGTTTTTTTTTTTTTTTAATATATATAAAGTAACATTATTTTTTTCAAACAAAACAATTACTCTATCTGAGACAGTTTTATATAATAAAAAAACAATATTTCTTTATTCACACAAATACTTTATCAAATTGATGGTATTATCCGCATCTTGATCGTCTGTTCAAATCTCTGAACTGCTTTCTTATTCGCCCGATGATATTATTCGTCAGTCCTCAACGTTCTTTTGCGATATATCAAAATAGATCTTTCTAACTATTGAGTATGGATGAGTGAACTGAAGATGACATATTTTCCTTTCTACATTCATGGATTATAATTTCCAGTTACGTCATTTGCACATCATTAACTGTGCAAACTGCTAAGTAACGCCATCGTAATTTGACCCACGCGGCTTACAGGACTCGCTGATACAATAATAATCGATAAGGGAACGCTGGCAGATATCAAACTCAAAAGTGTGATTGCAACAACAGGGCGAGTGTTGATCAAAGTGTACTGCAACCATGAAATTGCCCTGAATACCTGCGCATGATACGCGGGATATAATTCTTTCTCCCATTCCATGTACTCTTCCAGAGTCTTGTAATTTGTCTCCTGCATTTTGAAGTCGGAACATTCGCTTTCTCAGAAGTATCATATTGGCGTCCACTATGTTCCGGCCACCTGCATTCAAAACAATTTGGCACTTAATGTAACTCTTTGAAAGGCCACTCATGGGCATAGCAGTCCACTACGTAGATATAACCATAAGTCCAGTGATAAAGAATACAAATAGTACCTGAACCAAATTGATATTCGCCAGAGATTGCAGCTTTTATAACGAGCTGCCTCTGGTTAACTCCTCTCTTCCTCCTCGGAGCAGAAAGAGTGGGGGCTCCCCCGTTCTGTTTCTGCGGCATTGGCGGTGAGAAGGCTCGGGAGATATGGCACACGTGCCCCGCGGAATCTTTGGGGATTGCTATTCCAACTTTGAGATCCATCACTGACCTACAAATCTCTAGTCTCACAGTATTCTAAGATTCTTCGTTAACGACCAACAGAAAGAAAGAAGCGTACAGTTTTATGATGTTTTTGCGCTGGCAATCTCTTGCAAGAAAAAAACAGTCTCGATAAAACGGTCCAGGGAAGAGATCTCTCATTTATAGGGCAAGTTGAGTGCAATCATTAATTCATTGAAAAGAAAAACGAAGCAGCCGGTCTTCTGCTTCCTTGTCGTCTATTTCCCCGCGGCCCGGCTACGCGGTTTAACCATCTCGTCATACTCCGTTCTTTCTGGTTTTGAGTGGGACAGGTACCTTTTTTTTTGAATTTCCAACGAGATTAGCGCCACCTGTTAATGCTTTCTATCTGGTTACGACATTGTGACCATTTGTGGAAAGTGGCTCACAGCCATGTGCACAGCGGCTCCCACAATTCCGTGTATTTAACAAAAGCATTAATGTCAATTGCAAGTTAGTGGAGAATATCATAATTACCAGACACGTGACATGACATTTTCATGTAGAGTAGTGCAATTACTTGTGATCGATGGCGGTCGATTTAACTATTTTAGATTTGGTTTCCTGGCTTCTTAGGATAGTTTAACTTTCGTTAATGTAACTTTTATTTTTAATCTTTTTTAATAAGATTTTTTTGTGGGCGAAACTAAATTCCATATAAATTAATTGATTTACATGGAAAAATAAAGTTAGTAA